>BSQZ01000083.1:103067-138067 GCA_033239005.1 Lamellibrachia satsuma | reverse complement strand
TCCCATTCCATCAGGCTTTTATTGGAGAGTTGATTCATGACGAGAGCAACCCCTTCATAGTGTTGGCCATCGGTTCACCCGTCGTAGCATATGGTTTCTCACGAGGAAAGCGCTATTGTTTCCTGTGTCAATCCGTCTCACCTCGCTCAGTCCCAGTACGTTGATGTTGTATCTCTTCGTCTCACTCTTCACTTGCGCTGTTCGTCCTGTCTCATATATCGTTCCCATATTCCGCGCTGCCAATGTCACTCGTTGCTTGGATACTGTCAGTGGCTGTGTCGGAACAGAAACATATAAATGTGGCTAGAGTATTTTCGAGCCGTGATCACTATCTTTTACCATCCCTTTGGCAATGTGTCAGCAAAATGTCTTTAAATGTGTATTTTGGAGTTTTTATTGTGTGTTTTCTTGGCACTGGGTCTCAAAGGATGTGGGCGGCAAAGATCAACTTCTTCGCACGAGTTCTCCGCTGTCGGCATATACGGCCATTAGATAGCTTGGAATACTGTAGAAATTATTCATTGGCACTGTGAATGGCAATATCTGCATCTTCCGTAGTGGCTAGGTTGGTGTTGTATTTCACTGCGGCCACGACCACATGACACTGGCCCTCCTCGAGTCCTGCTTCAAAAAAGACATTGTTCTTATATTTGCGCGAAGTTCCTCTGTGAAAACGAAGACGGCTGCAGCAGAGCGACTCCTGTCTGGACTGACAATCACACATCTTTTGTGATTCAGTACTTAGTCTTCCTCTTTATAATGTACAAAAACTGGATACATTGTAACCTTGTTGTTGATATTCACATAATATAGTTGATTGATATGTACGCACGCACGCACACACGCACGCACGCACGCACACACGAACACACGCACGCACACGCACTCGCGCACGGAAAACGTACACTATAAGGCAGCCAATTCCTTTCAAATCTATTGGTATTTATATACCAGGTACTAATTTTAATATAAAGCTCATTGTATAAATACACTGGAGTGATTGACTTCTGAATGTACACCATTTTGTTGCTCGAATCTTAATATTTCCTAGTAACTTGATTGACTTTAAAAGAGTCGTCCATTTTGGCGGTCAGTAAAAACTAGAAGCAATCCAATATCTGCCAAGGCTAACACGCCGACCAGCAACCCGCCAGCTTTCTCGTATAGCCTTGGATGGTGGCCAGTGACACTTGGTCGTATTCCCTTTCACTAGCACAAAATGAGAATGTGCCAAAGAAACAAGACCTAATAGAACTGCAACACTACACGGTCTTGTTACTCCTGTAGGTGGTGCTGGAAAAAATGACACCGGAGGAGAACTTCGTAATAACAAGGTATGTGGGGAGAGTTTGTAAATGATGGAGAAAATGGTTGGTGCTATAGACGGCGGTCCGGATCGAGCAGCCTGCCCGGATATTGACAGTTGCACAGTAACTAAATCGTACTTAAAACAAAATCACCCGCAGATGTCTCATATGCAGCATATCAATTTCCTGATTTCCAATTTTCCGTACATGCTAAGGTACATTGTCAAACTTTTATTTCGTGTGGCGCGATTGCGTGATTATCAAAGATACTCCTTACCGAGGTTGTGCGACTGGGGCAGCGCACATTCCACGACACCATTTCACCGGTTGGCATACATTGCACAACAGTGAGTTGGCGTAACTCGTGTGCGCACCGCCGAGATCGCCGAGATCGCCGAGATCGGGGCGATATTTTCTGGAACTATATGCAGATACTCACTGTACCGAGAACGATAACTTAGTCTTTTCTGAATTTCATCAGCTGTGAACAAAGGAAATAAGCATATGCTGGAATTTTACACTAAACATTAAAACACCACCACACCACATCATTATACAAATATGTACATGGAACACTTGAATCTTACAACATTTCACCAGAATGTGCCAAGGAAAATACTATTTACTGGGTATGTAATACAATAGGGAATATCGTATAGTTGTTCCTAGTCATCGTGTCTGATAAACTCAAAGACCCATACAGTTATTACTAAACAAACATAATTAGCCATTAGTGTGTGCGTGTGTGCGTATATGCGTGCGTGCGTGCGTGCGTGCGTGCGTGCGTGCGTGCGTGTGTGTGAATGTGTGAGCGTGTGTGTGTGCGTTAATTTAGGGGTCGGGTCGTGTCAACTCAAATTCATCCCGCTTGTACCTTTTCTACGAATAATCGAATTACCCTTTGTATTTGTTACGTCCAACGCTACACATACAAACTACCAAATTATCCCGTCCGGATGGTGGGCATTTTTGCTAGTATTCATACTAAATTGTTCCAATATTCTCACTAGGGGGCAGGCTGTAACGTATGTAGCTGAAGCCTCAAAGAAACGTTACAGCACAGGCCAGTTTATTTTTTTGTGGCATAGCGTCACTTAACAATTGTAGTACATGGTGGTAGCAACAATTGTAGTACATGGTGGTAGCATCAATTGTAGTACATGGTGGTAGCAACAATTGTAGTACATGGTGGTAGCAACAATTGTAATACATGGTGGTAGCAACAATTGTAGTACATGGTGGTAGCAACAATTGTAATACATGGTGGTAGCAACAATTTTAGTACATGGTGGTAGCAACAATTGTAATACATGGTGGTAGCAACAATTGTAATACATGGTGGTAGCAACAATTGTAGTACATGGTGGTAGCAACAATTGTAGTACATGGTTTGTAGCAACAATTGTAATACATGGTGGTAGCAACAATTGTAATACATGGTGGTAGCAACAATTGTAATACATGGTGGTAGCAACAATTTTAGTACATGGTGGTAGCAACAATTGTAATACATGGTGGTAGCAACAATTGTAATACATGGTGGTAGCAACAATTGTAGTACATGGTGGTAGCAACAATTGTAGTACATGGTGGTAGTAACAATTGTAATACATGGTGGTAGCAATAATTGCAGCAGTTGTTTAATTTAATAGACGACAATTGCCAATAACGTCATTCTGTATTCTAAAATGGTAGTTAAATTTGGACTTCTGCCAACAAGCATAATTGACGTGCAAACCGACGTTTTATAGGGCCTCACCAAAGGTGACGAAGCCAACGGTGACCCCATATTACTTTGCAAAATGATGTCTAAGTCGTATGATAGAACGAAGCAACACCATTGGAATAAATTGTGCAAGGACGTCGATGTGGTGAGTAAATGTTTTATTAAAACTCTGTTTAATATATATGTATATATATATATATATATATATATATATATATATATATATATATATATATAATATTATATACATACATACATACCTACATACATGCATGAACACTTAAAAGATTCACGGGCGATTCACACTGCAAAGGTGCCATTTAGCATATATATATATATATATATATATATATATATATATATATATATATATATATATATATATATATATATATATATATATATATATATATATATATATATATATCGTAACGCATACGTCGACACACGAGCATTGTAACTGACTACGTATGCGTTACACTACCCTTTTAAACGGAAACAAAAGTCATGGTGTGGGGCCTATGCACCTATAAGAATTACTAAAACATAACAAGTCATCGTAATTTCATGGGCCGCTTGCCAAATTTAAATATATTTGTATACAGCTATTCCTATATTTGTCAATAGGATATGGCCATGCTGTTTGCGTCCAAACTCAAGTTATGTTATATATTGTGGCTTTTATTTACTATAGTAGTCCTCTTTCTGACAAAATATCACGTTTGTTTGAGACAATGCGTTGGTTCTGTGTATGCCGGTCTACCTTAATACGTCATGCTTAGTCTGGTTTACCCGATCATAGAATTGCGCATGCGCTTATCGGTCGCGTTGGTTAAGATGCCAGCTCTCAGTCAACCGGAGAAATGACCGGAATCTCCCACTTTTAGAACACTTTCTGAGTAAACTACTGGCGTGATATTCTTGATTTTAATTGCACAGTTAGATTTTTTTCTTTTAAAGCTACTATAACGTATGGTAAAAATCGAGAATTTATTATAAAATCATGTGGTCCGACACGATCTCAAAGTTCAGTCTCTTCAACCCAACACAACCAACAATGTGACAACATAACTAATATACAAGTTGCTACAACAACCAGTCTCTAAATAACAAACTCTTCTAGCGTCGAGTGAGATTCGTAGATGTTGCTATCACTTTTGGAGTCGCCGTCGAGGTCGATGATGTCATGTCACGCGGCATTGGAGGCAGCCCCTCAGTCGTCGTGACAATTTCCATTTCGGTCAGCACTGTCTCAGCTCATCCGGAGGTTCACCACCGACTGACTCAAGTCTGCCAGCCCAGCCCATCTCTTCCAGTGATGACTGTGGTGTCACATATTCCAGGTGTCGGCTGGTCTGTTCCCTTATCTGGACAACGACGTCGCTCAAGTTCTCCACCACGTAGTGCTCCTTCTTCCAGAAGATGGAGCCAACCTGACCAATGACAGCTGTAAACGTTTGAATCCCGTCTTGATTTTAGTACAGAGGTCACAACCATGGCATCTCCGCACCATACGTCCCCGCATCTTTATCCAGTAGCAGGGGACATGAATCAATCAGTGAAACGTTCTCTCTATGCCGGAATGAGCTGTCTCTAGTGCAATGTGATGGGCTGCAAGAAGGGAGGTATTAACAATTTACACTGTATCTTCACTGACTCTTCCATCCAAGCATACCACTCGACGTCAACAAATAGCCGAGGGCAATTTCTGAAGTGCCCGTCGTCACGATCGTTGTGGCATCTGGGTCGAAGCGTGCGCTGGAGCAGACGCGATTTTCTGATTCAAGGTGCGGAAGGCTTTTACAGTTCCTCAGTCGTCAGTATTGGATACTTATCGGTAATGTTGGCCTTTCAGGTAACACAAGTCTTATTTCACCTGATGTTCGACGCGCGACGAAAACAATTTAAAATCCATGGTGACGAGTCGACTTTTTCGATCATCCCGTCATCTTGCAGAGATATTTAGAGGTATTTAACCTGGAGGTAATTACCCCACGAGGGGTAATACTAACTTTTCGGGGGGGGTAACACGAGCTTTTAAATTTTGGGATATTTCAGTAATTAATTCATCACGACTACGCTTTGTACCGCGCCACATTGAAGATATTTTTCCCATGACGTACTGGACCTTAAGAACACCTCGTACTCAAACGTCCCAGAAACATGGATACCATTTTGTGCACGATCTCGATTTTGCTGAGCATATATGTAATGTTAGTAATCCTTTTGTTTTGCATAGGCAGGGCCACTGAAACGGCGATATAATGTTCTCGATAGTGTTATAAACCTCGTCAAAGGTCTTCGTTTATTTGTCGCATTAATGAACACTTTCGCCACCACCGGTGCGTCGTTGTCTGATGATGTTCTCCCAATTGACACGCTACTTGAGGCGCTAAACTGTGACTCAACGCCGGGCCGCTCGCCGCAATATGTGTTTGAAAGTGCATATAGCACCAATGCATCGTAGGCTCGCCGGGTGTAGCGAGAAACGCTTGCGGAGGCAGTAATCTAGCACCTGCCATACTCGTCGCCAAAATACTTTATGTTTATAATATCATAAATCGATAACAACACCAGTAGTCTTAACGTGAACGCGGTGTAAGCCTAATTATTGTAAATGGCGGAGCCTCGTTTTAACTAAAGAACGAGGCTAATCACAAGACTCCCGAACAGCTGGTCAGGTAAACGGACAACACTAGTCACTGGTTATATATATATATATATATATATATATATATATATATATATATATATATATATATATATATATATATATATATATATATATATATATATATATATATATATATATATATATATATATATATATATATATATATATATATATATATATATATATATATATATATATATATATATATATATATATATATATATATATATATATATACATGTATATATAATATATATATATATATATATATATATATATATATATATATATATATATATATATATATATTATATATATATATATATATATATATATATATATATATATATATATATATATATATATATATATATATATATATATACATATACGTGTGTGCGTGCATGCATACATACATAATATATATTTCATTCATTATTGTTTACCACAATGGTGATCCCGTATCACATATTTCATAACATAACATTTAATATCATAAATCGATAACAACACCAGTAGTCTTAACGTGAACGCGGTGTAGGCCAAATTATTGTAAATGGCGGAGCCTCGTTTCAACTAAAGAACGAGGCTAATCACAAGACTCCCGAACAGCTGGTCAGGTAAACGGACAACAATAGTCACTGGTTATATATATATATATATATATATATATATATATATATATATATATATATATATATATATATATATATATATATATATATATATATATATATATATATATATATATATATATATATATATATATATACACACATATACGTGTGTGCGTGCATGCATACATACATAATATATATTTCATTCATTATTGTTTACCACAATGGTGACCCCGTATCACATATTTCATAACATAACATATGTTTCAGGGCATGCGCAAGAAAGATAGGGACAGAATTTCAGCAACGATGATCACAGAGACACCGACCCAGAATTGGACCTGTGATAACTGGAAGTTCATGCTGGGAGACGGTGCACCGTGGTTTGGTTGGCGAAACAAATTCGATATTTCCGATGACTGCTTGGGAGAGATGTAAGTGCGGTCCACCGGGGTTGATTGTATGAAAAACATATCGCGGGAAAAGGTCACGGAAATAAAGTCATGCTAAAAATAGCAAAGTTCTTGTGAGAAATAACAACTTAGGCTTAGTACTGAGCGTGGAAGATTGAAAAAGTCCTGTAAATATGGGGACGACGACACATCGTTAGGTGAGAACATTGGACGAATGTCAGAATGTGTTGGAAAGCGGATGAACAGACATGTAATACTTAGGCATGTTGGAGTGGGAGCGGAAGGGGTAAAAAAATACATTCTGCACTCGGGGTAACCCCACTTGAACATTTGACACTGTTTTATCGGTCGCATCATTCCAATAAATAAGTACCCATTTTCTCACATTTTTGGTTGCTGGCAGGGGGAAGGCCCCACCTAAAATTGCTGGTATTGGTCATTCCATACTTCCACGCTCGGAACTCAGAGGCGTATCTCGGATCTCGCAAAGGGGGAGGCCAAATGGGAGGAGGGGTGCTAAGCTTAGTCTACATATTAGATAATTATGAAAAAAAAAATCAACCAAAGGGGGGCCATGCCCCCCTAAATACGCTACTGATCACATGCAATGCAACAGTATTAGTATGTGATCTAGAGTCGCGTGTCGCCAAAATCAAACGATTTACGTTACATTACTAAGTTTGATCGTACTCAGACTATAAATTAATTTTACAGGTGTTAGTCCTGGGGCTGATTTCCAAAAGAGCATCAAAACAAGAGTTGGCTGCACCCCCTGCCAACATAGGTTTCTTTAAATTTTCTTTTTTAATTATAAACTAATAATTTCCAAACATTAACCAAAATTTTAGGTGTCCGTTCTACTAGAAAAACGACATTTATCATGAATGGTTGGCAAACATTCTAAGAAATAGCTGAAATCACAAAATATGTCATAAATAAAATAGTTTAACTTGTTATAAATTCACGGATACATAAGTGAATGTACAACAGCACTGTATCTCGACATGTTTCACTTTCTCTTATAAATATAAAATGTATAAATACGTTCGGTCATGTTGTGCAACAATTACTCACTTTTTTCACTAAAGTATATATCCTTACTGCTTTCGTTTGTTACCGACTCACACCCATAGTATATATTCCAGATAATTTCATATCAGTATATTTCCATTCCAAATACAGTTGGGGAGATATATTCAATATTAATGAAGATATCGTCATATATGTAACTCTACCCCCTAAATCGAGAAAATGACGGGAAATGACAAATCGTCGCACAATGTGCTCTAGGTCAACCATGTATTTGTTAATCACCTTATGGTCTCACATAGTTGTTCATAACTTAATGCAAAACAATCTTTTACCATCAATCAGGTGTTCAAATAAATTGTTTTTCCCATGTATGGTATGAAATACACTGTTGTTCATTCAATATACATTAGACGGAATCACACACGTAACAACAGCATGCCTTATACGACATTTCATATCAATAGACTTGATGTCTGTGTTTGTGTCAATTACTTCAACTTACTGAACGAATAATTACCAGTTGTTATGTTTGACATATGATATATAGACATTTCAGTATTGAAGTTCAAAAAAACTGACACACTGCTTCATGTCACTTAATATCGGAGCCTTCTTCTGACTGTAATGGGTCAACATCCATGTCTGTCGGTGTGACCAGTCTATTTTCGCAGTTACCTGTACATGTTAGCCGATTGAGCTTGCACGAGCAACGAGCGCCAGTACATTTCTTACACTTGCAGCTAACACATTCAGGCACTGCCTGTAGAGCTGCAGGACAGTCCATCCAATGTACCAAAAAAAAAAACACTCGCAGTGCCGCCAAATGGCTGCTTGATAGTTGGCACGCTTGATGTGTTGATCACATGCATTCTTGCATGGTGGTAACTTCGCTGGGTCTGTTGTTCTCGACCCAAACATAGTATGACGCAATTCTTTCATATCACACTCTTGTAATCGCCCCTACGGGACGCCAGAAGGCATCGGTCGATTTCGTTGGGCCATTTTTCTGTAGTGGAATACAAAACAAGAACCGCGTCAAGACATGGTCTCTGGAAGGGGCCATTGATCTGGTGAGACAGAATCCATGTCTAGAAAGAATACACATACTTTTGACATATGAAATCTTCACAATGGCAAAAGAGTGCTTCACAGAGTTTTGCTCATCACCAAATGGAAAGTTCTTGTCATCATATCTTAATATTGTGGATATTCAGTAGTTGCTGGCAATAATGCCGTGGTTTGCAGTATACGACAGGATAAATTATGCCAGATTCTTGCATGCATATGTTCTACAAATGATGACACCTCCGGAAAGTCATCCAGATGGTAAATTTGCAGTGCAAAGATCGACAGGAAATACATTTGGCCTCATTCCACATGACCAAACCATTGAAGTGACTGCAAATCGGGACACGACATCCATTGAGAATCACACTGAATCATGGATCATTTCTTAAATGGATGGTATTTAGGGCTGACCGAGGTGAATACTTGCGTTCGTGCAGGGAGATGTCTGGAGAATCGAACGCAGCTATAAACCACAGACCAAATAATGCTGAAAAAAGACGTGTTGCAGAAGATGAAGCGGCTGTGTGACATATTGAGACATGCATCACAAACTGGATCAACCCATTTCAGGCAGTTGATAAACTCTGTCATCTGAAGAAATGCGACAATTGACATTTCAGCTGACCTGTTGGGAGCACATGCAAGCTGTCAAGGAATTTATTTGTGAGAGGTTAGACACAGATGGACAAAAGGACTTCTGTGTGCCAGTCCCAAAAATGAAACTGAAAACCTTTAAATCTTTGGATGTGGGTAAAACATCCAAGAAGCAAACTTCTGCCTTGAGATAAACCCGTGAACTCTTTGGATGTTTCTTGGTAAATAGTCAGAGCTGAAATATATCTCTACCAGAACTCTTCACGTACTCCTTGGGTCCAGTACCCCTGCCATTGCAACACCGGAGGAGAACATGGTCAATACTGTCAAAGCATATATGTTGAAGGAACTGGATAAGAATGCCTGTGCAGTTAATGTGGTACCTTATGACACAATCAAGAATGTCGGAAGAGATCGTCGTAGGACGTCTACAGCAGGATTGCTTGGAACAACAATTAACACGGAGAATTAAAGGATTGATCATCAGTTCAAAACGTCACTTCGAAGTGCACAGTTCAAGCAAGAACTATCACATTTTCTTCTGGACACACGGCAGCAACCCGCATATGCACCGGAATTAAGTAGGCGGTCTCTTTATGTGACCAGTGGAGAAGAGTGCCACCTGCTCCAACTAGCGACGACTGACAGAAGTCATGTAACCATGAGCTCATATGTAACGACGAAGAAGCAGATAGCCGTCTTCTTCTTCATGCACCAGTTTGATTAATATGAAATTTCATATAAGGCATGATGTTGTTACGTGTGTGATTCCGTCTAATGTATATTGAATGAACAACAGTGTATTTCATACCATACAATGGCAAAAATAAGATGATTAACAAATAAATGGTTGACTTAGAGCATATTGTGCGACGATTTGTCATTTCCGGTAATTTTCTCGATTTAGGGGGTAGGGTTACATATATGCCGATATCTTCATTAACATTTAATATGTCTCGCCAATTGTATTTCTAAATGGTGATACATGGATATGGGAATATACTGATATGAAATTATTTGGTACATATACTATGGCTGTGAGTCGGGAACAAACGAAAGCACTAAGGATATATATTTTATTGAAAAAATGAGTAATTGTTGCACAAAATGACCGAACGTATCTTATTTATAACTGAAAGTGAAACATTTCGAGATATAGTGCAGTTGTACATTCACTTATGTATCTACCCGTGAATCTATAACAAGATTCAAGTTAAACTATTTCATTTATGACATATTGTGTGATTTCAGCTATTTTTGATAATTGTTGCCAATCACTCATTTCTCATTTCGGACACCTAAAATGTTGGTTAATGTTTGGAAATTATTAGTTTATAATTCAATTAAAAAGAAAATATAAAGAAAACTATGTTGGCAGGGGGTGCAACGAAATCCTAATTTTCCAAAACAGCCCCAGGACTATATATGCAAACTCGGCTTAATTTATAAAAAAAAATCATAGTGAATCACAGTTACTTATACCTGTCCTCAAAATACGCCGGTCTCAGGACTACCTTATTAAATGTTTCTGTTTTTAATTTTAATGATTTGATTAACGGTAGGCACTGATCGTACGATGTGCTCAAATATATGATATCTGATATCTAACCAGTTCGGTTTCTGAGAGAACACAGGTACAACCTTTGCATGTAATGTACTGAATGAGATTTGATCTTATCATAAAGCACAAAACAATCCAGTGTTTGTAGAAGTTAATTCGTGTATTACCGGTACCTTAGTGGCTACTGGTGTATTACCGGTATCCCAGTGGCTACTGGTGTATTACCGGTACGCCACTGGCTACTGGTGTATTACCGGTACCCCACTGGCTACTGGTGTATTAACGGTAACCCACTGGCTACTGGTGTATTAACGGTACCCCAGTGGCTACTGGTGTATTACCGGTACCACACTGGCTACTGGTGTATTACCGGTACCACACTGGCTACTGGTGTATTACCGGTACACCACTGGCTACTGGTGCATTACTGGTACAACACTGGCTACTGGTGTATTACCGGTACACCATTGGCTACTGGTTTATTACCGGTACACCACTGGCTACTGGTGCATTACCGGTACACCACTGGCTACTGGTGTATTACCGGTACAACACTAGCTACTGGTGTATTACAGGTACACCACTGGCTACTGATGTATTACTGGTACACCACTGGCTACTGGTGTATTACCGGTACATCACTGGCTATGTCCCTTTTGTCACGAGCCGCAGTGGTGGCTTCGTGAAAAGTGTTCATGAAATATAGACAAACTTATAATAACTCCAGCCTTGTCAAAAACAGGCAACAAAAGTGTACACAATAATTTGTTTAGCTATGTAGTACCGGTATGTTATACCTACTCCTGTTGCACAGGCTTATCTATGTAAATGTGTATGTGAACCCACACTAACATATGGCTTAAAATGCTTGAGTAACTCCTTTGTCCAAATGCAGCGACTTGAATATGTACGGGGAAATTTAATAAAACAACGTCTTTGACTGAGTACACGATCTCACAATACGGAATTACTCAAAGCACTGAACATTGCTACGGTTCAGGGAATTGTACATATAAATGGTTTAGCTTTATATAATATAATATTTAAAGTGGAAAGCGGCGATTGATCTGCAATATCTGCTATAACATGTTATGGTTTATGGTGTAGCTGTACGTGGAACCCTGTTGGACTGGGTCGTATCCATGAACTTGTATTAACAAAGACTCTGCCCAACAATGATGGTCATGTTGACTCGATTATACATCTTTTATCTATAGATAACTACACTAAGCCGTATTTACATAAACAGCTTTTAGTCCATCTTTAACCGTTGCACTCTAATTTTGTATAATGGGTTTACATCATTTATATTGCACTTGAATTTATATATTATATCATATCATTGTACTTATTGTCACTAGTAATTTTACTAGTCATTTTACTATTTTATCGTGTGTTTTTTATATATGAACATGAATGTCTCTTCTCCGGTGACGGAGGTTGAATACAATAATAATAATAGTAATAATAATAATTACATTGAGTGTTATAGTAATAATAATTACATTGAGGTTTTTGTAGCATATGTGTTCTCCCATATTTCATTACAATAATTAATAATAATATATAATAATATATGGCAAAAACAAATAACATACAATATTTTCATTCTATTACGATTGACTAGACAGCTTGCCATGTAAATGATCGCTGCAATTATTTACAATTTTGACATAACTGCGTGATGCCCACAGTTCAGATGGTCATCGATAACTACGCCAAACAATTTGGTTACATGAACTCTCATTGTTCGTTGGATATTTATGCCCCATTTGGTGAACGGTTCCTAAATAACATATAATTGGGTGTTGACAGGTTCAGTGATAATTTATTCAGTAGATGGTAATAATCGTAATAAAAAGCAACCGTTTTACTATTATAAACTACTGTTGGTGCTAATGACGCTTCAATGGTTTTCAGAGCGGAAGATGACAATATGGTTGAGAAGTTGAAGTCAAATAGAGTAATGGCGAAGAAGCTGAGGTCTTGGCTGCAGAAAACATTGGGCGATACAACAGGATGGTCATCGACTAACGTGGAGAAGGCAAAACACATGTTCGGCACGATGGCGCTCAGCAAATTGAAGCTAATCCCCAACAATGCGTTAAAATCAGCGCTGGCCAATTTGAAGGACGTTAAGTTCAAGCGGAGCGCAGTGAAGGCTGTAATGATGGAGAAAGTGATGCAGGGACTCGGCGGGGCGGAGAATGCCGGACAGTGGACCTCGACTGATATTATCAAGTTAGTACGTCCGTGTCAGATTCGGCGTTCAGTGCCAGGGCAAAAATCGCTCAACCATAATATATGGAGCTGAGTCTACATGGTACCCGATCTAACTAATTATTCGTGAGTGAATCGTATCACACACTGTTTGCACTACAATGTGTCCCAAAAATAAGATATTGCATGAGTAGGATCTACTGTTCTTCAATGTGTCATAATAGGTAACGAGTTACGCTAGCTGATGCCCGGTTCAAAGTAAGGATGACGACGCCCACAAATTGCTACGATTAGTCGTGCACAAGAAATCGCCACTTGAATTGGGAAACATAATCACACATTTCTGTCGAACACTGTCGAACCCTTGCTATTTCCCAACAACCCAACATTTACCTCGTTTGTTTCTCTTTCTTGTCTGAAACAAAAAGTGAAAAGTTTTGGAATGGGCGTGCCGAGAAGGCCTGGCAAGGGTATGAGGTAGCGCACTAAAGTATGTATATGTGTGTATATATATATATATATATATATATATATATATATATATATATATATATATATATATATATATATATATATATATATATATATATATATATATATATATATATATATATATATATATATATATATATATATATATATATATATATATATATATATATATATATATATTGCCGCATTATAAACGGTAAGTGAAAGCGAAGATACATTTATGATGCGGCTGCTGCGACATCTGGGTTGACTTGACGCTAAGTTTGGCTGCTCAAACAAAATGTGAGCTGATATTCAGATGGGAAGCTTTCATTTCGATTGTACATAAGATAAGGAAATTGCATAAAGTAAATGTGATGGAAGTTGAAAGAGTTACTTAGCAATATAACAGGACATTGAAGTGACGTGTGTTCATCCAAAATGAGATGGTTAGACTGTCGACAACGAGAAGAGGAGAGGAGACAAATGGTAAAGAGGTGGATGCCCGTGAGATCGTTAGAGAGCGAGAAGAGGAGAGGATACAGATGGTAAGGATGTAGATGCCGGGGATATCGCTAGGGAGAGCGAGAAAAGGAGAGGGTATAAATAGTAAAGAAGTAGATGCCTGGGATGTCGCTAGAGAGAGCGAGAAGAGGAGAGGATACAGATGGTAAAGAAGTAGATGCCTGGGAGATCGCTAGAGAGCGAGAAGAGGAGAGGATACATATGGTAAGGAGGTAGATGCCCGGGAGTTGGCTGGAGAGTGAGAAGAGGAGAAGATACAGATGGTAAGGAGATAGATACCCGGGAGATCGTTAGAGAGCGAGATGAGAAGAGACAAATAGTAAAGAAGTAGATGCCTGGGATATCGCATTGAAAGCGAGAAGAGGAGAGGATACAGATGGTAAGGAGGTAGATGCCTGGGATGTCGCTAGAGAGAGCGAGAAGAGGAGAGGATACAGATGGTAAAGAAGTAGATGTCTGGGAGATCGCTAGAGAGCGAGAAGAGGAGAGGATACAGATGGTAAAGAAGTAGATGTCTGGGAGATCGCTAGAGAGCGAGAAGAGGAGAGGATACAGATGGTAAAGAAGTAGATGTCTGGGAGATCGCTAGAGAGCGAGAAGAGGAGAGGATACAGATGGTAAAGAAGTAGATGCCCGGGAGATCGCTAGAGAGCGAGAAGAGGAGAGGATACAGATGGTAAAGAAGTAGATGTCTGGGAGATCGCTAGAGAGCGAGAAGAGGAGAGGATACAGATGGTAAAGAAGTAGATGCCCGGGAGATCGCTAGAGAGCGAGAAGAGGAGAGGATACAGATGGTAAAGAAGTAGATGTCTGGGAGATCGCTAGAGAGCGAGAAGAGGAGAGGATACATATGGTAAGGAGGTAGATGCCCGGGAGTTGGCTGGAGAGTGAGAAGAGGAGAAGATACAGATGGTAAGGAGATAGATGCCGGGAGATCGTTAGAGAGCGAGATGAGGAGAAGAGACAAATAGTAAAGAAGTAGATGCCTGGGATATCGCATTGAAAGCGAGAAGAGGAGAGGATACAGATGGTAAGGAGGTAGATGCCTGGGATGTCGCTAGAGAGAGCGAGAAGAGGAGAGGATACAGTTGGTAAAGAAGTAGATGTCTGGGAGATCGCTAGAGAGCGAGAAGAGGAGAGGATACAGATGGTAAAGAAGTAGATGTCTGGGAGATCGCTAGAGAGCGAGAAGAGGAGAGGATACAGATGGTAACGAAGTAGATGCCCGGGAGATCGCTAGAGAGCAAGAAGAGGAGAGTAGACGTATGGTAAGGAGGTAGATGCCTGGGAGATCGTTAGAGAGCGAGAAGACGAGAGGAGACAGATGGTAAGGAGATAGATGCCCGGGAGATCGCTAGAGAGCGAGAAGAGGAGATGAGACAGGTAGTAAGGATGTAGATGCCCGGGAGATCGTTGGAGAACGCATTGAGAGAGAAGAAGAGCGAAACGATAACAGAAGAAAGGAAACAGTGTGCAGCAAAAAGGGAAGTGGAGAGGGGTTCCAACAGAAGGAAAGGAAGTTATTCGGAAGTAGCGTGTCATGGAAAAGTGGGAAATGGGTTCGCTGGGAGGAATATTCACGCGATATTCCCTGACTAGGACGTTAGACAAAACCGTAAACAGTGCAGATGACATGACGGTATGTCTAGTTGGGGCTAGCATTTAAAAAATAACAGAAATGGTAGACAAATTCACGGATTGTGGCACGCGATGAATAATTATTGTGCATGTAGCTAGCGACAGTGCAGAGAGGGAGAGAACATTGGCGATCGTTGCTAAGTACTGAAGGTTGGTGAAGACTATTAAAGAGGCACGAAACGGGAAGATTAATTACTGTGGATATTACGAGAAAAGGGAATCAGGGGCAGATGTAGAACCTGGAGGAGGAAACGTTCAAAGCACAAGTATAGAAGGTATGCATGGCGGTGGTGTTAGCTTTACCTACGTCTAATGTTCAGAATTATGTCACATTAGTTTTCAAACAAGATGAAGACATAATCAAACCTGTGTTGCTAATGCATTTAAGTAGACAAAACGTGTTCATATGACCGTGACACGGTCGACTTTGCCCGCAGTTCCGACCAGTACATCAGGCACAGCCCCAAGGCCGTAGCAAAACTGAGTGACAACGCCTTCAAAACTGCCCTGGAGACACTGAGCAAGAATACGATGAAACGCCGAGACGTAAGCTACATTCTGTGCACATTTGGTAGTGTATGTCCCCAACATTAGGAAGAAACAATGTATGTCCCTAACAATAGGAAACAATGTTTAAGCTATACCGGAATCAAATTGGACAAAGCTTGCTTTCACATTCTTTTCTCCTGCAAAAAAGTGTTTGCGACGGTTATTTCTTTCCTTCAACTATATGAAGTGTAAAAAGCGAAGCACCAATAATTGTTTCACGATTTTCTGAAGGAGTATGTATTCCGAATACTATCGCAATTTCTGTACAATAGAAATTTGGTTTCCTACCTTAACTCTAGTCATCTATGGGATCTGTTTTGCTGTTTAAGCTGAAATGTACAACCTCGTAACGCTGAATTATAATGCTTTAGATATCTGGTTGATTTATGATATCCTAATGAATGATTTGCCAGGAGTTCCAAAACAACTGAAAACCAACTTCTCATATTGTGACTGCGCATTTTAGTGTCGACCAACATTCGGTTAAGAATGGAATTGTTCTGCACTTGCCAATGCTTTCAGGCGGTCCTCTACGCCAAACGCCTAAGGAATTTACCGGATTTCAAGAATGCGACGGGACTCGACAAGGACAAGCTTGCGCAGATGGGTACTCTGCTCGGGTCGATGGGGAGCCGTTACTTACGAGACATTCCCGATGACAAGGTGGCGGAATCGATCGACGTGTTCAAGAACCTGGAACTGAGCCGGGCTGAGGTACATTTAATTTTATATAAATTTACCATTGACAACGTATTAAGTCTACTACTTGTATATATGCGTGACAGCTTGGCAATTATAATGTATATAGTGTGTTATTGAAAAACAAACATTTTCAATATATTTCTTGTGAAATAAAATATGAATACACAAGTTGCAAAGTATTAATTTAAATGGCAGAAATCAATATAGGAAATATGTCAATAATTACATTTCCGCGGCCAGACTTTTATGGAATAAAATTTTTTGTTGAATTTACATGCGGTTATAGTATAAATGTTTTATTAATTAGCATTTAGACAATTCAGTAATCGCACTGCGTACACATAGAGGGACATAGACCGCACAAGTATTACTGTAACAAACATTTTGCTGTTCTAACTTATGATTAGCTCGCATTTGTGATGTTATTTATCGTCTAGCAAATAAACACGGAATATTTGATGGCATACAACAGGCCTTGCAATAGGCTCTACGCCATTTTCGGCGATGGCAAACAATGCTGAAAATTTTGCATTTTTCCTGTCCCAAACCGCGTTCTCATAGTCTTAATTTGAAGTTGCATTTATATGCAACAGTTTATTTGTTTACACGTGCATGAGAAATAAATAAATAGTATACTAACTAGCAAAGCAGGGGCTGTTATGAGTTTTGTCTATGGAAATGGTATATTTGCTATATTTGCAGTAAACAGGCTTTCTCTCAATACATCAAAGACAAATTACACGTTTTTGGTAATCGTATTTTAAAAACACACGTCTCTATACATATAAGTAAGGAAGAAATTAATAAGGTTGAATTCACAATTTTTTTAGGTGTTTTGATTGATAACAGATTAACGCGGAAAAGCACATTTCTATGGCAAAATATAAACTCTCTAAGAGTTGTGCCATAATGTATAGAGCCAGCTTTGTCATTGACAAATGTGGAATGCTTATTTTATACCATTATCTCTTTCTGCCATACATGATGCACTGCATCGAAGTATGGGGCTGTACATATGCTACAGGTTGTGCATTTAATTTGTAGAGCTAAGAGGTTAGACCACACTTCTTGTCTATTCTCCGAGTTACGTACCCTGAAAGTACAAGATATTGTGGAAATACGAACTGCACTTATTATGAAAAAGGCAAATAACAGTTTGCAACCAGTGAATATACAAGAGTTGTTTACATTATACAAGCCAGTCTACGTAACCAGATAAAGTCCCACTTTAAAAAAAAATGCTCGTACCAATTTAAAGAGAATGTGTATTTCAGTTAAAGGTGTAATCCTATGGAAATTTTATTGACAGCTCTTTAATATGTTGTAGAAATCATCATCGTTAAAAAAATACACTGCTAACATTTTGGTTAGCTATGTAGTATAAATATAACAGCTTGGCTGTATAAATATTTATTTATTGTAGTTAAAAAAAATTGTTTTGTTTATGCTGATCTTTACATGTTATTATTGAACTACGCTACAGTGACTATCTAGTCTAAACACTAATAGTTCATTATTCATATTGAAATATAAATAATTAAGTTGTAATCATGCATGTTCCATACTGTAATTATTTGCTTCTTGCTATAGTTATGGTAATTGGGCAAGTGTTATAAGTGACACGCTTCTTCTTGCCCGTTTCAACATCAAGACAGTAGTTTATATTTTATGTATGGCTATTTTTTGTGTTGTGTTGTTGTTGAAATAAAGACCTGATATACTTGATGTTTTGTTTGTTTCAGAAACGGATATTAATTAAAAAAAGTCAAATAAGTGTAAGTACAATTCAGTTCGCGATAGAACAACATCACTAAACACGCACACAGGCATGAACTCATGTGTATGCAGGTGCATATATATATATATATATATATATATATATATATATATATATATATATATATATATATATATATATATATATACTATATGTATGTGTATGTGTATGTGTATGTGTGGGCGTGCGTGCGTGCGTGCGTGTGTGCGTGTGTGTGTGGTCCCATGCCCCCAACTAAAAACTTACAAACATGATAAATCTACGGTACGGCCCCCGAAATCTACGGATCTGGACCGTAGATTGCCTTAACAATCGCTGGATGCGTGCATGCGTGCGTGCGTGCGTGCGTGCGTGCGTTCGTGTGTGTGGGAGCGTATGCATGTATCCATACGTGTGTCTATGTATTTGTGTAAGCATGAATGTATATGAACGTATGCATACATGTGTCTATGTATACAAAATCGACATTGACTGGTCCTGTTCGTACATCCGACCGATCACTCACATTGCTGTGCGTGCAGTGTAAATTATATGTGAGCGGGTGTTACGTCTTAGCCGAGTAACATCACTGATGTGGTGGACACTTTCGGAAATCTGGTGGCCGGAATACAAGCGTCAGACCTGGAAGAGATTCCGGCTACGGCATTTAAGAACATCCGCCAGTTCAAGTCGTTGAAGTTGGGGCGTATCCAACGACGCGTCGTCGTATCGAAGGTACGACTTCAAGCAGCACAACGCCTCATTTCGGTCACGTCCACCATGATCTTGATTGATTATATTGATTAATTCGTTATTGGACGTTTGGAACATCACTCAACTTTGGTTGGCGCGTGGATGGTGTCTATGTGAATGAATAATGTCTACAGCCAGCCTGTGCGAACAATTTAGTATTGGCGATACTGGTGATTTGATGGAGAAGATCGCTCCAGACATTGCCAGTCTCGAGAAAGAACAGGTGTTTATGAACATTTAGGTTTGGGGTTAGTTAGGGGGTTGTTAGACTTGCTCCTTTTGGTTATGGTGAATGGTTTTGGGAAATTAATTTCTGGAGGCAGAGTGACATATTTGCAATGGTGGAACCCGTTGTGCCTATTTCTTAGTCTTTGTGTCAAGTGTTGACAGTTCCAACCAGTGAACGTCCGTCTCAAGAAACCTACGATTGGTAGTCATGCATTTAGCTATTATTGAATGTGTATGGGTGTTCCGTTTTATATTGAACGTAGATGAACTTCAAATGCATAAGTTCGGTTAATTTTTTGTTTAATGTTCTAACCTGGCAGAGAGTAGCTACATTTAGTTGTTTTTCTTTTGTTGGTGAAGCAAATGATTTTATATTGCTCTGGCTTGAATTACATTGAAAATTAGTAGAAGTCCTAGGACTGTCCCTTGATGAATATGCCTACCTGAAAATATATATATATATATATATATATATATATATATATATATATATATATATATATATATATATATATATATATATATATATATATATATATATATATATATATGAAATGGACTCCAACACCTTGTATAACTACTGTTTGTTTCACCCAGTCATGTAGATATATATATATATATATATATATATATATATATATATATATATATATATATATATATATATATATCCATTAATGGAGAAATCAATGGATTTCGCAGTGGTATAAATATCCATCAATGGAGAATCCAGTGGATTTCGCAGTGGTATAGATATCCATCAATGGAGAACCCAATGGGTTTTGCAGTGACATAGATACCCACCAATGGCGTTCCCAATGGATTTCGCAGTAGTTACGAGTATTTAGTTTGTCGTTGGTGAGACACAATACCGAACGGTTTAGCGAGGCTAATATGGCAGCATATATTTGTTTACCCCACACTCGCAGTGGATGAGAAGATGTTATGTAACGTGGTTAGCAGCTGGGTCTTATAAGATCTTCGAGCCTAAACCTGTGTAGAATGTCGTTAAGAGCACTGACATGTGGGGGATGTTTCATCATCAGTTTGGCCTTTGTTTATTAAACTAGTCTGCTTTATGAAATATAGCACGTTAGTTTTTTTAGACTGTGTTGGTTATGTATAAGCCGGCCTCATTTAATACGTCGTCAGTAGTCTACGCTTGCGTTTATCGGTCGCGCTGGTTAACAGTTAACCAGAGAAATGATCGAAATCTCCCACTTTTAGAACTTTAGAACACATTCTGAGTAAACATTGGCGTGTTGTTAGTTTTATTATCTCATTTAGGTGCATAGTCACAAAACCAGCATTGTTTTTACTTTAAGCACCTGCTCAGCGGTGAGGGATGTCAAGCCGCGCTAAAGTCATGATGATTTTTAAAGTAAAACTCTTAAAACTATTTTGAAATGGCTCCAAAGATATTAATAACTTAAGTGTGTATTCTGGACATACCCAGTCAAATATAACTACGGCATTTTATGTTGAGCTGTTTCTTGATATGGTTTAAGCTGTTGGCGGGGCACCCACTAAAGACGGGCATTGCGACGCAGCTCGGCAGCCTCATACAGGTGCTCAAGACGTCGGAACTGAAGGGGTTCTCCTTCGATGCTCTCAAACTCGCTTGCAACGAGACGGAAACATTCGACATGGATGTCACCGACATCCAGGTGAGTCGGGACGTGGAATAGCTAGGTGTAGGTGCGGAGAAAGTAGATACGCGGCGGAGGCAGAGGTAGTTAGAACATAATATGGCGTGGCAGATAACATATAAGGACAATAATATAATGTGCCAGTTTACAATGAGGTGATTAAGACAAACGAAAAGAGAGATTGATAGACAGAGGAAGGAATGCACGTGCAAATGACAGTGAGGGGGGTAGGGGAAGAGCGGGAGGGGGAGAGGGAATAGGGGAAGAGCTGGAGGTGAAC
This sequence comes from Lamellibrachia satsuma, assembly GCA_033239005.1. NCBI lineage: Eukaryota > Metazoa > Annelida > Polychaeta > Sabellida > Siboglinidae > Lamellibrachia > Lamellibrachia satsuma. Next base: position 116,304 of record BSQZ01000083.1, on the reverse strand, counting down.
GGGACGTATGGGAAGAACGGGGAACAGGGGGTATGGGAAGAGCGTGAGGGAAGAGGGTGGAGGGGAAGAGCGGGGGATGGGAGAGGGGGTAGGGGAAGACGGAATGGGGAGAGAGTGCATAGGTGAATGAATGGGTGGGTGAGTGAGTGAGTGAGTGAGTGGGTGAGTGAGTGAGTGGGTGAGTGAGTGATTGATTGATTGAGTGGGTGATTGAGTGATTGAGTGAGTGAGTAAGTGAGGGAGGGCATGCAAGTCCTAACGGTGTGTTGGTCCTAACGGCCTGCAATCGCTCATATTTGCAGGCAAACATGATGTTCGACACGGTGATGAGCGAAATGGGCAAGTCGGGAGAAGGCCAGTACACCAGCGCCTGTTTCGAACGTTGGGGCTGCTTCGCTCGAAAGGCCATGTCTGCGTCATTTGTCGACGGACTGCCACTGAACGACCAGCTGGTCCAGATAGCCGACGCCTTGGCCGACAATGATAATAATTATATGGATGCGTGCGTCATGGGAACCATGGCGGTAGGTGGCGTAATGTGACTACAGTAAAATAACAAGCATTTAGTGTGGGCTGTTCCCGGCATTTAGTGTGGGCTGTTCCCCGGCATTTAGTGTGGGCTGTTCCCCGGCATTTAGTGTGGGCTGTTTCCCGGCATTTAGTGTGGGCTGTTCCCCGGCATTGTTTCCGCAACGTACGCGACCAGAACAAGAAACTTCTCCAATTAATTTCATTTTGTACTTCCGGCTACTTGGACTTGGTGCAGCGACTTGAATTTGGTGTAGATCATTTACAGAAATACGCGGAATATCAAATAGAATAAGTATTACTATTGCATATATATATTATACACATACGTATTGTAGACATATATTAGGAAATAGGTTTTGTTAATTATTAGTCAGAGGGAGTATTTTAGAGTAAGTTAGTTTCGGATTCTGTCAGGGAATTCAGCGAGCGTTAATAGGGGTGTTTACAATTCGAAAATTGAGATAACATAGTGAATAGTCAGTAACATTGAATATTGGTTAGATTAAGCATTAGTATTATACATATATTGTTCACCAGCTTCTTGTAGACATATATTAAGAAACCGTTTTTGTTAACAGAGGTAGTATTTTTTTCCCCGGATTCAAACTCAACGAGTGATAAAATGGAGTTTGTTTACAGGTCATTCAACCCGTGCATCGAGCTATCGTTTACATTGGCTAATATATATATAAGATAAAGTGATTTATTTACTAAAATTACATACATAAGGTAATATCTGACATAGTGGTAGTAAACGTTTTCGGTAAAAAGGAATTAACAGCAGGATTTTAGCGTAAATTAGTACACACTGACTTCGTTGTTTTGTTACACAGTGTTCTCCGTATTCGCTAGGTGGCAGGATTTTTTTTCTCATGCGAGGTTAATAGAAGACACAGTTAACAAGTATATTAGCCTAAAGTGTTCTTTTGATCACAAAAACAGCCTTATTCAAGGCTAACGTAGCAAACTAATTAAAACTAAAATGTATGATGGCGCCGTGCAAACGGCAGTTAAAGGCCACGAGGCACTTAATTTGTGGCAGTTGCAGTAACTGGGTGGACTTCGTCAAGTCTGGGTGCGAGAAGTCCTGGGCTGAGGTCCAGGCAGATAGTTTTAGTTTTGAGTGTAGGGGATGCGCGAAGATGAAGGAACTAGAGGTGGAATTGGAAGAGCTGAGGCTGCTCGTTGTGGCAATGGTGGGAAGGGAACAGGGGAGTTGTGCCAGTAGTTCCGGTGGGGGAACAGTAGACGATAAAGTGGGGAAAGACACAACAGATGCTAGGGAGAGCTCACCTCAGCCTGGGAGGAAGCTGGGAGGAGGGAAGGTGACAGGTCATAGGGAGACAGGACGTAAGGAGACGGGAAGGAAAGGAACGGGAGGGAAGACAACCGGAGTGAAGGAGAGAGGAGTAGGGGAGACAGGAGGGAAGGAGAAGGGAGTGGGGGAGACGGGAGGGAAGACAACCGGAGTGAAGGAGAGAGGAGCAGCGGAGACAGGAGGGAAGGAAAAGGGAGTGGGGAGACGGGAGGGAAAACAACCGGAGTGAAGGAGAGGGGAGTAGGGGAGACAGGAGGGAAGGAGAAGGGAGTGGGGGAGACGGAAGGGAAAACAACCGGAGTGAATGAGAGGGGAGTGGGAGAGACAATAGCAAAGGAGTGGGAAGTGGGGGAGACAGGAGGGAAGGGGTCAGGACAGAATGTGATGGAGGGGATCGAAAGGAAGAGTTATTCTGCTGCAGTGATAGAGGGGGTGAGGAAGAGAGCGAGGGTGTTTGTGGGTATTCGATAGTTAGGAAGACCGACGGAGTCTTAAACAAGAGAGATGATGTGGTGGTCTGCTTGCCTGGAGCCAAAATAGAGGCGATAACTGAGAGGGTAAAAAACATCGTAGGCTCGGGTAAGGGTGGATCTGTTTTAGTACACGTAGGGACAAATAACGTAGAGAGGGAGGGTACAACTGCCATAGTTAGGAAATATAGGCAGTTGGTAAGAACACTAAAACAGATGCGGGTTGAGCAGGTAATACTGTCAGGGATTTTACCTGTAATGGGCAGGAGGGGTCACAAATATCGAAATTGTCGGGGGATGGCAATTAACATGTTAGTCCAGAGGCTGTGTAGGGAAGAGGAAGTTGGATTTGTGGATTTATGGAGAAGTTTTGTTGGGAGGGCTGATATGTACATGAAGGATGGGCTTCATTTAAGTGGAAAGGGGGCGGCAGTATTCGCGGGAAAACTTTCAGCAGCAGTAGATTGCGACATGGGTACAATGACAAATATTTTTGGAAGTAAACATTCTTTAAACTAGAAGTGCAGGGGGGTTACCTAGAAGTGTCTCAAGCAGAACAAGAGGACACTAGCACAGATAAACCAATATCAAATCATCCGAAAAACATCTCTGAAAAAGGTTATAGATGCGTATGTTTAAATGCAAGGAGCATAGTAAATAAGAAAAACGAATTAAACATTATGGTAGAAGATATTGACCCTCACATAATTGGTATAACTGAATCATGGGCCAACATAGATATAACAGATGCTGAATTAGGACTGACAGGATACGTAATGTTTAGGAAAGAACGAATAGGAAGAAGGGGCGCGGGAGTTATTTTATATGTTAAAGAATCTATTCAGGCTTATGAAATAAAACTAGAAAGGGAAGCACATTGCGATGAAGCTGTTTGGTGCAAAATTGTTTCAGGAAATTCAAAATTAACTATTGGATTAGTTTACCGAAGTCCAAACATAAACGAAGAGGACAACACAAAAATAAAAAACGCTATAAAGGAAGTTAGTAAAGGGGAATGTATCATAATGGGAGATTTTAACCATGGACACATACAGTGGAATTCTCTAGAGTGCACAGGGATTGAGGATCAACAATTTCTATGTTTAATCCAGGATAGCTTTCTTACTCAGCACGTACTTGAACCAACCAGGGGAGACAATGTATTAGATATAGTTTTGTCATCACAAAAGAATTAGTGGACAATGTAAAAATATTTGAACCATTGGGTAATAGTGACCATAATCAAATACATTTTGACATCAATGTAAAATCAGAAAGTAAAAATAAGAAAACGTACAAGAGAAACTTCCACAAAGGTAACTACAAAGATATGAGAAAATACTTAGCAAAGCTAGATTGGAATAACATGCTGATGAATAAGACTGCAATTGAATGTTGGAATATTCTAAAATATGAAATTGAGAGTATCATTGATAAATTTGTTCCCTTCCAAAAACAAGGAAAACGGTGTAGTAAGAAACACTTGTCAAAAGAGGCAATTAAAAAAATAATGGTAAAACAAACTATGTGGAGGGTTTATAGGTGTACCAGAAAGGAAGAAAACTATGCAAAATACAAAGAGGCACTTAATGCAGCTACAACTGATATCAGACAATCTAAAAGAAGCTATGAGCAAAAACTGGCAGGTAACATAAAAAATGACAGCAAGAGTTTTTATGCATAATTATGTCAGGAGTAAACAAAACGTACAAGATAAGGTTGGACCTCTAGAAGACAGTGCTGGAAATATAATATCACAGGGGTTTTTAAAGGCGGAAGACCTAAATGGTTACTTCAGTTCAGTGTTTACCAAAGAAGATATTAGTTCATTACCAGTTGCTGATGCTAAATTTCAGGGGGCTAAATCTGACTATTTAGGACGGTTAGTTGTAACTCCAGAATTGGTAGCTAAGAAAATAAAGGCAATGAAGGATAACAAATCACCGGGAGTGGATGGGATTCCTCCAAAATTACTAATGGAAACAGTAGATCAAATCAGTATACCACTTGCAAGAATATTCAAGTTGTCATTAAAAGAGGGAATTGTTCCGTTTGAATGGAAAGAAGCAAACATCATACCATTATTTTAAAAGGGTTCGAGAAATAAGTCAGAGAATTACAGACCAGTGAGTTTAACGTCAGTGATTTGTAAATTATTAGAAAGGTTAATTAAAGACCATATGGTGGACTTCCTCGTTAAGCATAAATTATTAAATTCATCTCAACATGGATTCCTTAAAGCGAGGTCATGCTTAACAAATATGTTATGTTTTTTGGAAGAAATCACTAAGTGGATAGACGTGGGATCGCCAGTAGATATTATCTACTTAGATTTTCAGAAAGCTTTTGACAAAGTGCCACATCAAAGATTACTACTTAAATTAAAAGCCCATGGTATCTGGGATAGCATAACTGACTGGATAGAACAATGGCTGACTGACAGAAGACAACGAGTTGTAGTAGATGGAGAAGTTTCAAATTGGAAATCGGTTTTGAGTGGGGTACCTCAAGGATCAGTATTAGGACCTATATTATTCTTAATTTATATCAATGACTTGGACGACAGTATAACAAGTAACGTACTGAAATTTGCGGATGACACAAAACTGTTTAGAAAGGTTAATACTGATGGTGATAAACAACATTTACAAAACGATCTAGACAGATTAGTGAAATGGTCTGAGAAATGGCAGATGGTGTTCAATTTTGGGAAATGTAAATGCCTACATACAGGACATGGGAACTTGAATGTAAACTATAAAATGGGAGATACTGTTCTGGGTATTACTGTAAAAGAAAAGGACTTAGGAGTTACAATAAGCGCTGATATGAATGTTTCAGAGCAGTGTTGTATTGCAGCTTCAAAGGGTAATCAAATTCTTGAATTGATTAGAAGAAACATAACATACAAGGGAAAAAAAAGTTAATTATACCTCTTTATAAAGTAATAGTTAGACCTCATTTAGAATACTGTATACAAGCATGGAGACCATTTCGTAAGAAGGGTATAGATACGCTTGAACGCATACAAAGGAGAGCAACTAAAATGATTCCAGAACTTAGAGACCTTAGTTATGAAGAACACCTGAAAGAATGTGGTTTAACAACAAGGAGGTTAAGAGGAGATCAGATTGAAGTTTTTAAGATATTGAATGGATATGAAAATATTGATAGAAATATGTTTTTCTCACTCAAGAAGGATAGCAGAACTAGAGGACATGAGGTAACATTAGTAAAGGATCAATGTAGATTGGACACCAGGAAGCACTCGTTCTCACAGAGGACAATAAATGAATGGAACAGATTGTCTACAGATTGTGTAACTGCTAGCAGCGTGAATATGTTTAAAAACAAGGTTGACACATATCTCAGGAGGGCGGGTTATAAGTAGGTGAACATTGTTGGACTCTCGTTAAGCCAATGGCTTCCTTGTCCACTTGCCATCTGGGCCTTTGGCTTGGATGGCAAATCTTGTTAAATCTTATCTTGTTAAATCTTGTGGTTCACCTATGTGTTTCCATCAACACATTTTTCACGTCACAACAAACCACAGTTGTTGACCAGCTTGTTTTGTTGCAAATTGTTTTGATTTTATAGACATTTTACTGTCAAAATATATATATAAATCGGGAAATGACATGCAATGACAATGCAACTTCAAAATCTATCTTCATCTATCTGCAAGCTCATTGATCGCATTTAATGGTTATGCGTAAATTTGATGACAGCACTGGAACTTTCAAGTTTCCCTGTTTTAAATAATTTATTTGGCCACTAATAACTGCAGTTAGAGTTTAACATTTGAGCCTATCATTTGGACTGGAATTGAATGACAAATAACGGTTCAATGTTTTCCAGAGCGCAACGATACATTCTTAGACAAAGGAGAATTATCTCCGGGTTGGGAGGGGGGTACGAACGGCGGAATTGTTAAACGTACTAGAAACTGTCTAACCCTTTTGTTTTGGTGCGTTGCGTTTGGGCTTCCTGGGTTTTTTTCGCAACAAAAGTGTTTTTTATCGTATTGCATTGCATTGTATTGTATATGCGTCCATGTGCTAATTACTAACGTGTGTTTCGTGCAGGCAAAGAAAATGGCGTGGAAACTGGCTGAACAACTGGATCTGAACGACATGGAAATTATTTCTAGTCTAACCGATGCAGATGAAATTATCACGATCGCCAGATTCCTTCCATACATTAAGTATGTAGGCGTCCTGAATGGGTGGGGGGGGGGGTATTTTCATAATTTCGCATAAATTTACAAAAGTACTCCGCGAGATGAGTTGTTCATCTTCGTGTGAGTGTCTTACAATATCTACCAATCTGGCGTCATCCTATTATCTGGTGCGTATCTACCAATCTAACATCAAACCCATTCTCTGATGAGACTCTACCAATATGGCGTCAATCCACCCATTGGTTAATTAGTATATATATATATATATATATATATATATATATATATATATATATATATATATATATATATATATATATATATATATATATAATATATATATAAAGCTCTTTATCTTGGAATGTGTTCTAAATACCATGGAATCAATAATTGCACACTCCACGCTAACTGAACGTGTGTTTCCTTAACTGCTGCAGCAAAGTTAACAGTGACAAACAATTGACCTTTACAAACGGAGTTATGTAGAACATATATATCTCTATGCCTTTAATCTAGAACATGTTCAAGCAAGCAGTGTTGTTTTCCAACCGCTGACAAACTACCCTCTATTTAGGCATGTATAGCCAATTTGACATAAAGTAATACGAGAAGTCGCTCTGTTGTAGTCAAAAGACGTTCGAATATTTCACACCAGAGGTCGTCGTCCGCCTGATCCCGATCATCGGACTGGGAGCGAGAGGCGTGCCGAGAGAAGTGTACACCAAACTCAAGGATTTAGCTCTTACCTACGTCGTAAGTTGCCTTGTCTACGCTGGACACTCATTCTTTTGTCGGGCAGGGTAGTGATCTTGTTGGGCCGCAGTTTGGCACTAGGATCTACTTTCGAGCAAATTGTCTTTGGCTTTTCGATCGACTTTCGCCCTTGATAGTCGTCCGTTGTGGGGCGAGTGTGTTACCCGCCAAGAGTATGTTACCCGCCAAGAGTGCTAATTTTTATATATTGGACCCATCGTCTCTCGTGATTTCAACATATATTCACTAGATATATTATTACGATTTCACTTTTAAATTTCCCTGCGTCGGTCGTTTGCTTTAAAAATTCAATATAACTGCTCATAGATGTGCTCACAATCCGTGGTGGTGGCGATCAGCAAGGTTGTAAGCGGTGAAATACTGGTCACGGGGGATGGGATAGTCACATGTTCTACGTCGTTATCGTCTTTGTTAAAACCGAATACGCATACGTTGGAAGAAGCATAGTTATAATGTGTAACAAGAAATGCCAGATCTCATAGAACGTATCCAAGTGAACCGAATGTATTTTAGGAGCCACGGGTTATCACGTTGACGTCACAAAAGGGATTTCATTGCAGCAGGGAGAAAATGACACGATTCAGAGCTTGAACGAATCGGGACGTATAGAGGCAGACCACCTGAATAACATGGGCTTCCTTCGCTGCTACATGACGCCCTCCGACATAAGACGGTTGACGTTCGGGGCGCTTGAAACGCACCTCGGAGATATGCAGACGTGTCCATTCACCTTCGAACAGAGCAACGAGCTCTACAAGAAATATGTCCAATACTTCAGGTACGTGTTCGTTTGCGTCGAGAATTGCGCGTCTCTCTCGAGAAGCCGTTCGTCTATGTAGAGTTTACATGTTCCGATCAGCATTTTGTTATGTGGGGAGCGGTGGTCTAATGGTTAGAGCACCCGCCTGTCGATCGAGAGGACGGTGGTTCGATTCCACCTCTGCCGTTTCGAAGCTTGGGCAATTTCGTTCACCCCACTTTGCCCGTGTCTTTCGGAAGAGACATTAAAAGCCGTTGGTCCAAACTCCTGCGTTAGCTAAAGATTGGGCTGTTTGGAGTATAACTACTTGAGAATGATCATTTGACATTCTCAAACATTGGTCAACCGCGAGTAAGCTTGTGCTGCAATAAAATGTACTTTGACAAGAAGTCATTAATCGTACCCATCAGAATGGCCATATGTAAACCTCCATCACTGCTTATTTAGGATGGATGTGGGGCGCGACAGCGTCAGATTAACAATGTGGGGGGCCTAGTACAGACTTTTTGTGGGGGAGGGGTTACCGAGTGCGTGAAAGACGAAGATCGAGACACATGGTATTAACTGTGGAGGTGACCCCATACCATCACTTTTATTCAACTATATTTGAGCCTTAGCATTCGCTGATTGTTGTCGATGACGGCATGCAGACATGCACACAAGAAAATACAGCGTATGATGACAAACAAGGCATACGGCGTACAATGACACACCAGAAAATAATACAAGAACATACATGATAAAATGGAGATCGTACAAGTTATCAAGAACAAACAGTCAGTGACATTCAAATACACAATGTATTGTTATGCTGTTACAACTGAATAGACGTAAATCACTGAGGTTATGCTAAAACAAGTTTAATAAGATGTGCGTAAACACTTCGTCACATTGTAAAGCGCTAAATGAATGGGCGCCAAAAGTGTAAAGATTGACATAAAACTAATACGCCTTAGTAATATACACCTGTGGTTCTGTCACAAACTTCAAATCCGTACGCTCTCTTCACCCTCTCTGCCCTGCGTCACTGTGAAGCGGCTATAGCTGAGACGTTAAACAGAGGTCGGAGGCCGATTCGACGGAAGTGGCTAATCAGATGGATCATGGTTGATTTTGTGGGGCCCCTTTTGGTAGGGACTGGTAAGAGAGGACCGCTTAGACCATTGTTAATCCGGCACTGGGTGGCGTAGTGATTAGAATACCCAATCTAGAGAACCCGGGTTCTAATCCTTGCTGCTGTTTCGAAGTTTGGGCAATTTCGTCCGCTCCACGTTGTCTTACTTAGTTCACTCAGCTTTACTTCAAGAACGTACTTTTTGGAGATCAGCCATCGCAACTATTCATAGACTGCTATGTTCACATCTTCACGTTCCACTGGACATGTTGTCAAGGAAATCATTGCCTTTGTTTCCCACTTCCACCTTTCCACCTCCCACCTTCCAGCCTCCAACGTCCCACTTCCCACCATCCATCTCTCACTCAATCCTTTTCTTTCAAGATCGTCCAGTTTATGAGGCACCGCAGCTACAATGAGCCCACATCTCTATTTCTCTCTTAACTCCATATCTCTCTCTCATACCCTCTTTATCCCTGTCAGAATCCACATAAAACACCACTGAATGTATGTTTGATATATATATGTATGTATGTATGTATGTAGGTAGGTAGGTATACGGTAATGCGTGTATACATACGTACATACGTACGTACTTTGGGGAGTTTGATAATACTCAAGTAACAACAACAAACACTGTGTTATTCCCGTTATACAACGGCAACATAATGATCCATCACTTATGTAACAACAACAAACACTGTATTATTCCCGTTATACAACGGCAACATAAGGATCCACCACTTATGTAACAACAACAAACACTGTATTATTCCCGTTATACAACGGCAACATAATGATCCACCACTTATGTAACAACAACAAACACTGTGTTATTCCCGTTATACAACGGCAACATAAGGATCCACCACTTATGTAACAACAACAAACACTGTATTATTCCCGTTATACAACGGCAACATAATGATCCACCACTTATGTAACAACAACAAACACTGTGTTATTCCCGTTATACAACGGCAACATAAGGATCCACCACTTATGTAACAACAACAAACACTGTATTATTCCCGTTATACAACGGCAACATAAGGATCCACCACTTATGACCCACCACAACAGACATCTATGATTCAAACGTCTAACGGATTCTCGGAGCCAATCATCCGTGCATTATCTAAGAGGCTATACCACTGTAAATGAGGTAGTTTCATTTCCGTGCATTACCCCTCCCCCCCCCCCCGACTAAGGGATAAATCGTTCTGAGAATTGTTATATTAAACGTATGTTTGCGCCGATGTGTAAATATATTGTGTGCATGTGTGCGTGAGTGATTGCATGCTTACATTCATGTGTATGTTCGAACATACGTATATACTGTATGTATGCATACGTGCGTACGCACGCAAGTACATGCACACAGTATGTACATGCATGCAGTATGTACATGCATACAGTATGTACGTACGTACGTATATACGTATACATGTACGTTGCAGCAACACAACGATGTCGGCGGCAGATATCATCCGTGGCGCTGGAATACTGCATTACATGTCTGATGACGAACTTGGAAATGTAGACCAGGTAATCATTTGTGGAAAGCCTTGAATCTTCTGTTGATGTGTTATCAATTCTAGATTACACGTCAGAGGCCACGCAAACGCACAAACCGCACTTTTGCAAACGCATCCTATCTGATAACGTCAAGATTTTGACCCGGTTTGACATTTAAACCTTTTAACAACCATCGTTTGGCTTCTCCTGGAACTGAATCATGGGATATAGGTATTCTGCTCGCCAGAAGGCAGCCGATGGCTGTTTAAACATTGAAGTGAGGTCAGGCATTCCGCGTGATAGTGCCGCATTTTTACCAGATGTCCGACAATAGAAAACAAACGCCCGGCATTTTTTATTTGCAATGCTACCAGTTAAGTTACAATGGGCTCGGGACACTCGAAACATGTAACGCGGTAGGCCTTATGTGCATTTTCGTCCATCTTCGCCCATTTTCACATATATACCTTGTAGATATTTTGCTTCGCGCAAGTCCCCTCTGAGTTTTTGTTTCCGTGCGCTTTGTATCTCGAAACATTCGACATGGTTGACAGCTATGTGAGTTAACTATGATAGTTATGTTAAAAAGAATAGATGTGTTAAAAGGGATGTTTATAATGTCTCGACGAATATTTCCACCAGTACGCATATTTATAATACAGGTTGGCCGACGGGCGCAGTATTGTGTGTTGGTCCGATTAAATATATGCTATTTAATCTTGAACGAAATTATTGCTTTCTTGCACCGTGTGGTTACTGTAAAAAGATATTAGCTTTAGCAGGCAGTGTAAGGTGGTGGTTTGGTAGGAGCGGCTAAACTTGGAAATGGGTATAATGGAAATTTATGGTGGTTGTGTTTGGGGGGGTTTCAAATTCAAACATGAAATAAGTCATTGGATATTTAGTGACGTTTTTGGAAACGTCATAGTGGTTGCCAATGCAAAAACAACATAAGTCGGTGGCCCGATGCATGAGCAGGGTAACCTGGCACATAAGCAGTGTAACCTGGCACATAAGCAGGGTAACCTGGCACATGAGCAGGGTAACCTGGCACATGAGCAGGGTAACCTGGCACATAAGCAGGGTAACCTGGCACATAAGCAGGGTAACCTGGCACATAAGCAGGGTAACCTGGCACATAAGCAGGGTAACCTGGCACATGAGCAGGGTAACCTGGCACATGAGCAGGGTAACCTGGCACATGAGCAGGGTAACCTGGCACATGAGCAGGGTAACCTGGCACATAAGCAGGGTAACGTGGCACATAAGCAGGGTAACCTGGCACATAAGCAGGGTAACCTGGCACATAAGCAGGGTAACCTGGCACATAAGCAGTGTAACCTGGCACATAAGCAGGGTAACCTGGCACATAAGCAGGGTAACCTGGCACATGAGCAGGGTAACCTGGCACATAAGCAGGGTAACCTGGCACATAAGCAGGGTAACCTGGCACATAAGCAGGGTAACCTGGCACATAAGCAGTGTAACCTGGGACATGAGCAGGGTAACCTGACACATAAGCAGTGTAACCTGGGACATGAGCAGTGTAACCTGGGACATGATCAGGGTAACCTGGGACATGATTAGGGTAACCTGGGATATGAGCAGGGTAATGTGGCACATGCCTCCCTCATAAGGGAAAGGTTGTGTATTTTTAGACGCATGACTTGCAATTGCATATTTGCGCTGTAGAGGTATTGAGGTATGTATATGCTATGTATAGAACACATATTATGGAAAACTTACTAAACAAAACGCATGCTGTATCAAGTTAAAGCATGTCCTCAATAAAACCATCTTAAGTCAGCCTGAGGCAAAACGGTTCATCGATAATTTATAACACGGTCCGAGGCCGACTTACTGCAATATGATGTTTAACAGCTGACATGACAAAAAAAATGTGTTTCATTAATTATTTACCTAAATTATCATCCACTACTACCATCATCACCATTCCCCGTGAACAATAATCATCACTAGTTGACACGAGTCATGATGATTAACACTAGATCAACAACATTACTTATAATAACGGCACGCAGATACTTCGCGGCGGATACGACAACTTCATTGTATTTTATCAAGTTATCGTGATCTTCAATATCAATCATCATCGTCATCATCATCATCATCATCACCACGACCATTTATCGTATTCCATAATCATCATCAATCGACACCAATCATTCATGACTTGCAATAGATCAACAACATTACAGTTCTCATTAGCAGCAACAGTTTGTATCTTCAATAGACTAATCATTGACATCACACTTCAGCACTGACATCTGCATCATCACCGGTTTTGAAACCATTAGACCCTACCATACGAATGACACGCATATACTTCGCGGCGCATACAACAACTGTATTGGGTTTTATCAAGTTATTGTGATCATCAATCACCATCATCATCACAGTTTTCCATGATCATTATTCATCACCAATCGGCATCAATCATCCTGAATTACACTAGATCAACAACACCACAGCCGTCAATTAGCAGCAAAATTCTGTATCACCGTCATTTCTAAGTCAGACAATTTTATACTACTGACATGCAAATACTTCG
>BSQZ01000083.1:48067-98067 GCA_033239005.1 Lamellibrachia satsuma | reverse complement strand
TATATATATATATATATATATATATATAATCAAATAAATCAAACTATAAAAAAATCCGATTATATATATATATATATATATATATATATATATATATATATATATATATATTATATATATATATATATATATATATATATATATATATATATATATATATATATATATATATATATATATATATATATATATATATTATAAAAAAATCAAATAAATCAAAATATAAAAAAATCCGATTTAAATAACAAAAATCCGATTGTTTTTATTCTTTTTTTAATTATGATTTTTTTCAACCCTGGGTATGCGTGTATCTACGAGTGTTACATTATCTACCTCAAACGATTGTTACATTATCTACCTCAAACGATTGTTACATTATCTACCTCAAACGAGTGTTACATTATCTACCGCAAACGATTGTTACATTATCTACCTCAAACGATTCATGAAACCGGTAGTTGTACATGTTTCTGGACACGTGAAGCTGTCATTGCCCTACTAAGATCTGATTTGGTGGTGCAAGGAGTCATAAACTCTTGCAGTGCCGCATTACCCATGGTACAAGTAGCTGCACTCGTACCAGGTTCGTAAATAATTTGGTGGTTAATCCGGCACTGCTAATTTCAAGATTGAGAAACCCTGGTTAGAGTAGTACTGTCAAATCCTGCTTCTGTTTGCAATGTGTTTCTTAAATATAAATTCAAAATATGGTGCGCCAAACTTGACAGTAACACAATAATAATTCATAGATTTTTATTTTAAGAGGTTCAGACTGTTGCGCACTTGTCATATCTAGGTGGCATTTAGTATCGGTAACAACAAGACATCGAAACATGGTCAAATGGCGTCCGTGAAAGAAGTCTTGTGAACGTGGCCATATAGGGGTCTAAAGCTGGCATTGCCATATTTTTTATTGAAAGTAAACTGCATCGTACAATTATTAGACGTGAGCCAGATTCCGAACGCAAGCATGCATGCATGCATTCACACATACATGCATGTATCATAATGTACTTAGATGCCGAAGTAAGAAGTGGCCCTCAAATGAATTACAACAAGTAAAAAAACATATCGAAGAAACATAATAAACAGATAGTAAATAAATGTACCAATATTGATTGCCAGTTATCGTTAACAGTGTAACTATCGATTGTTGTTGTTTTTGCCCCAAGTCTTGGGGTTCACCCACTGACTGGACCACTGAGAGATTAGTGGTAGCGGGTAACATTTTGGCATCGCTGACGGTCGAAGAGATATCAGACCTTGGTTTGGACAAGACGGTTACTGTGTTGGCTGCAGCCAATTCTGATCTGTTCAGCAGCGCTCAGGTAAGTGGCGCAGCACACACCCACCCATTCACACACGCATGTACGCGCGAGAATTCACTTACACATACAACACATTGGGAAGTGTTAATTATTGTGACTTATGAGACCAGGACATTTTGACCCACTCCAAAAGCAACCGGCAGACCTTTGTTGGGTCGAGGTGCAAGAAACAGACATGACCACACGTACAACATGTAGTAACGTGCCACATCTGTTCCCATTGGCATGTATCGACGTAGGGTAGGTGACGTATGTGACACTTGTGTGTAGTCTGGGGTGAAGCTGGCATCGATACTGGTCGTCATTCAGTCGCGGTTTTTCTCTTCTCCCACCTTTCACTCTGAGCGCATCCCTCTCTTCGTTAGCCGTTCCCCTTCCATTCTTCCCATGTGTCCAGCCCACTTTAACCGACTCCTCACCATGTTCCTCCCGAAACTCTCTTTCACACCAACCTCCTCCCTCAACTCCTCCATTCTCCGCTTATTTACTATTTTCACTCCCACAATTATTCTCCCCTGGTTATTTGTGCAAACTTACACTTTCGGTTGTTGCCTTGCCGTCATCGCTGTGTTTCTGGGCCGTAGATAAGATGAAGTGACGCACGAACTAAGCACCTTTCTGTTGAGTTCAGAGGTATATGTATATTTCCTATCACCCTTCGCCCCACACATTCCTGTGAATTTCCGTCACCCAACCGTCACCCCCGCACACGGCTCCACCCATGTATACAAAACTGTCTGGCTGTTGCAGTATCTTATCCAGCCAGACGAATATCCATATTGCTGATCTGCTGTCCGACTCAAAAATAACCCCCTCCTCTTCAGACTTACTATCATTCCATGTTTGCTCAACATCTACTTCCTCAACAATTTCTCGACTGATATTAAAATAGACAGTCCTAGATGTAAGCATGTTAATCTACAAAAGACCAACAGTGTGTTTTGAACTGTATATGGTCACAACTAAATCAAATTAAAATACTGAGTCAGTACTCAGTAGAAATGTTTTCATTATTTTACAAACTTTGCATGGTCACGGCGAAAAAGGAGTGAATTGCTTGTAAAGGATAAAGTGTCATAGTCACCAAAATGACGAAAGGACAAGCCAACCATATACCAACATATTTATGCCGCCCGCTACATGTAATTAAAGAGTCATTCGTAAGGTGCGTAAAGTAAATTAATTTATTTGTAGCGTTCACCAAAAATATTAAACATGCATTTTATTATCAAAGGCTACCAGTAAAATTGGTCTGTAGTAAACAGTAATCAACTGCAGAAACATATTAGATTGGATACAGTCTTTCTTCCAGTCCGTTTGCTGGCTGCTCGGTCAGTCTCGTTAATATTACCTTGGACCTAAGCAGGTCGAGTAGGCAGTTCAAGGTCACAGGACGTGTGGTTATCAGTTATATAACTGATTGAATCATATGGAGCGTTTAGGGACAGTACCAAAACAAGCACGCTATTATGTCTCTTCTTTCCTTTCGTATTATTATATATAGTCAAAACGAGAAATATAAATGAAAAATTTAAATGAAAAATTTAAATGAAAAATTTAAATGAAAAATTCTCTGAAAAGGATAGAATGTCTGCATTTAATTACGACACAAAATATGCAAACACAATTTTATATAGTTCAGTTGCAACAGTAACGTTGTTCTGACGACATTTCTCTGTTAATATAAGCAAATTGACGTAATACTGGGTCAGCATTTGTATAAACAGAATAATTTACAACACTTTTTTACGTATGTCGTGGTGGTGAACGCTGGTATCAACTAACTGCGGCTTGTTTTCAGCGAGAAATCATGTTCAAAGTGTGGTTTTCTAAAGTGAAGGGAAATGATATGACGACGGTCTCAGCGGAAGAAATTATGCAGCTAGGAAAACTCGCTTGCGGTGCCAGCGGCTACAACATCAAGCGACTCCCGGTTGTCACCTACAAGTAAGACTACCGACTCGTTCTATGTCGCACATCCCCATTCGTTTCTGTATACCCAGGACACTATCGATAACCCTGACACTATTGCATGATATTGTTATCACCAGCAAACGTAGGCACTTATGTTGCGGTGGGTCGACCAGGATGATAACAATGTCGCCACTGGTCCACGAGGGTCACTCACTGAACTCTAATGCAAAACTGCAGAACTCGTTTGAGAGGACAGGGAGCTGTAGGAAGGACATGTGCAAGTCACCAAATACGTTTTAATAAGATAGATAGGCTCTCAATATAACTGTTTTGATAAGGTCTACCAAAACGTTGATAATAAATGCTTAATGCTGCACCAACTGTTCGTATATGTGCGCAGTCACCTCGGTGAACTGCTGGCCCCTTTCCGGCACGATGATGTCCACCCGTCGTCAAATGTCTTTTCTCCCCACAAAACTCCCCAACATATCTATGATGCCGACTCCCTCTTCCGTGCAAGCGCCGATCATGCAGGCTCCTTACCCTTGTTCCGTGCCTCTCACTACTGATAACACCCCTATTAAAATATATATCAAGTCCGTGCCTCTTTACATTTTCCGACCAACCTCCTGTACCAGTTCATAGTACTGTGGCTATGAACCCAAGACTAACTCAATCTCTCCATAACCACTTGACCCATACAAACACACCATCGCGTCCTCTGCATTACTGACTGCCTTGTCTTGAACACCTGCACTCAGTGTTAAAGAAATGCAGGTGATGCTGTATGTAGCGTGAGGTTATTATCGCACCAACACGTATCGCTAAAACGCTTCAGAGATTCGACAGCCACATGGGGCTCGATAAACACTTGCGGACTAGAGCAGCGACAGGCGATCGCCGGGAAGGCGGAGGAAGCGTTCGGCGACCCGTCTCAGTGGACCCTTACAACCCTCCGAGAGATCGGCGTGTCAGTGGGTACGTGAAATATGTTGTAACACGTCACATTGGTACAGTCTTCTTCAATGGTTAGCATTACAGCGAACACCTAAATCCCTATTTTGACTATATACATATATACACACATATATATATATATATATATATATATATATATATATATATATATATATATATATATATATATTTTTAAATGTTCTAACCTAGCAGAGAGTAGCTACATTTAGTTGTTTTTCTTTTGTTGGTGAAGCAAATGATTTTATATTGCTCTGGCTTGAATTACATTGAAAATTAGTAGAAGTCCTAGGACTGTCCCTTGATGAATATGCCTACCTGAATATATATATATATATATATATATATATATATATATATATATATATATATATATATATATATATATATACATATATACATATATACATATATACATATATACATACATACATACATTTTGGGGCTCATTCTGATTGGTCGAAATTTGAAATGGAGCGTTCTGATTGGTCGAGAGCATTTCACCACCAGGGGGCGCCATGGGATAATCCCTCAAAATGTTGAGATTTTGGGGCACTTTGCACTCCTTTGCGGTGATATTGTCGCTAGGTGGCGCACTCCTTTGCGTTGATACTGTCGCTATAGGGCGAAACAAGTCAATTGTGTCGACGGTTCTGATTGGACGAGAGCCTTCACGTGACCTATGACGTCACAGCTCATTTGCATAAATTAGCAAAAAATACACCTTTTTTGGTCCTGATTGGTTGAGAGCAGTCACGTGATCTACGACGTCACACTTCCTCATTTGCATATCACGTGACCTCTCTATGGAGGCTGCCATCTTGTTTTGCTGCCGTGTTGTTTTGCGATGATACGGTCAGCAGGAGGAGCTACGGGTCAAATGTGTCGACGGTTCTGATTGGTCGAGAGCGGTCACGTGACTTATGACGTCACAGCTCCTCCCCTATTATCTAAAATGAGGAGATTTTGGGGCACTGTTTTGCGATGATACGATCGCCAGGGACCGCTACAGGTCAAGGTCAAAGGTCGGTGGCGAGCGTTCTGATTGATCGAGAGTCCTATGGCTCACCTTATCAAGTGTGAATACAATTGTCAGTTAGGGTTAGGGTTAGTAACCCTAATAGAAAATTCAAAAAAACTGGTAAACTGTAGGAAAGATTACCAGTTAGGGTTAAGGTTAGTAACCCTAATGGAAGGTCAAAGGTCACCGACGTTTTGTACTTATACAATTGGCCATTTAGGGTTAAGTGTTTAGTGTTAGGGTCTACCCCCTAATCCGCCTATATAAGGGTCTGGAAAGAGAAGGTGTTCCATTGCTCTGGCAACAGACTGTGGTATATACTGTACATGTTTTCCCTGATTGTAATTTCTCGTGGGTCCGGGTACCCTCCTTGCAAGTTACTTTTAACTTTGTGAGACCGTATTTCTGTCTCGTTTCTTTCTATCTGATAAACCATACATATAATTATACATATACACCTGCATACATATATAACCGCTTTATCCTTATTTCCCTTTCATAATGTGTTTTTTTTGGAGAAAACCGTGAGGAACCTAGATGATGGAATGATGACATATATATATATATATATATATATATATATATATATATATATATATATATATATATATATATATATATATATATATATATATATATATTATTTATTAAAGGTTATATGGTGCTGCTACGTCTATCTCTATTAAAAGATCTTTATTTTTATTTCTTTCTAACCACTAGTTGTATAACCCCCTAGGATATCCTATCTACCCCTATATTATATACTAAGATACGGGTAAACCTAGCTCTAAATGACCTATCCCATTTGTGAGTCGTGCTCTCCCCGGTCCTTTTCGGATCCCCTATTGGGTTCTCATTGCTCTAGTGCTGCTATGTCTATATCTATTACAAGACCTTATTCCTATATTTTTTTTTAATATTTATTATTATTTTTTTTTCAACCATTAGTTGGATTATCCCCTAGTATTTCCTATCTACAAATATGTTATTTATTGAGGTAAGCTTGGCTCTAGATGACCCATCACACTTGTGAGCCATGCTTTCCCTGGCCTTTCTCGGACCCCCTATTGGGTTCCCATCCTCCAAAGTCTAATTGTTACTAGTTGCTACCCCGAGTTCTAAAAATAGTATTCCTGCCTGGTGATGACAGTGGCGGCTCTGTTTACTACTGACGATTATGGCGCGCTTTTCGAGACGTGTCTAGGTACAGAACCGATTTGACCCGATTCAAACCGGTTTGAACCGGTTTCATGTAGTTTTTTTCTTCTTCTTTTCTGGAATGTTCGAACAAAGTCATGGAATTTTCCACGCTCACGAAAAGACGCGCGATCCCACCTTTTCACCCTGCTAGCAGACTGAAACCTAACGGACGAATGTTCGTGCATGCAGCGTGAAAAACGTAGCCGTGCATGTAAACTATACGACGCATATCGCATCATCGCATTATATCGAGAAGTTTTCGACGTATGTCGTTTCGCGTTGACACCTACATATCGCCTATTTCACCACGAGTCTGCAAAACACCACGAGGTCAAAAGGTCAAGGTCAACAAAAACACCGCCGCTTTCTGGAACGTTCGAACGAAGAGAATCAAACTGTTTCAAACCGGATCAAACCGGGAAAAACTCAGGAAAAAGTGCACCGTCAGCATTGTAGGTCCAAATACCTGCTAGTTTAGGTTTTGTGGGTTCAAGGACCTACAACTTTATGTATCGGAGGTCCAAAGACCTGCTACTTTATGTATTGTAGGCCATAGACCTGCTATTTTATGTATTTTAGGTCCAAAGACCTACAACTTTATGTATTGTAGGTCCAAATACCTGCTACTTTAGGTTTTGTGGGTTCAAGGACCTACAACTTTATGTATTGGAGGTCCAATGACCTGCTACTTTATGTATTGTAGGTCCAAAGACCTGCTACTTTATGTATTGTAGTTCCAAGGACATACGAATTTATGTATTGTAGGTCGTATCGCAAAACAGTGCCCCAAAATCTCATTTTAGATAATAGGGGAGGAGCTGTGACGTCATAAGTCACGTGACTGCTCTCGACCAATCAGAACCATCGACACATTTGACACGTAGCTCCTCCAGGTGACCGTATCATCGCAAAACAACATAGCAGCAAAACAAGATGGCAGCCTCCATAGAGAGGTCACGTGATATGCAAATGAGGAGATGTGACGTCGTAGGTCACGTGACTGCTCTCGACCAATCAGAACCGTCGACACAATTGAACCGTAGCGCCCCCCTGGCGACAGTATCAATAGAAAGGAGTGCGCCACCTAGCGACAATATCACCGCAAATGTGTGCATAGTGCCCCAAAATCTAAACATTTTGAGCGATAATAGGGGATTACCCCGTGGCGCCCCTGGTGGTGAAATGCTCTCGACCAATCAGACGCTCCTACATACTACTATTATATATATATATATATATATATATATATATATATATATATATATATAAATATATATGTGTATGTATGTATGTATATATTATATACGTATTTATACAGATACATATATATATATATATATATATATATATATATATATATATATATATATACATATATAATATTATGTATTATAAATAAAAGCTAATTTAAATCTAGTTTAACAAATAAAATATAGGCGTAGCCAAATCGAAATATATATATATATATATATATATATATATATATATATATATATATATATATATATATTATGTATTATAAACAAAAACTGTGCATATCAATGTACTTTACAATATATATATATATATATATATATATATATATATATATATATATATATATATATATATATATCTGTATATATATATATGTATATATATATATATATATATATATATATATATATATATATATATATATATATATGTGCTTTACAATATATATATATATATATATATATATATATATATATACATATATATATATATATATATATATATATATATATATATATATATATATATATATATATATATATATATATATATATATATATATATATATATATATATATATATTGTAAAGCGTATTAATATGTACAGTACAGGAATCTGCGCCGTAAAAGAACGGTGTATTTCCTTTATTTTAATTTTCTGTTGCTTGATGCGGTTGTTCAGTGGTTAAGTTATGGGAAGTCGTGGAATCAGGATTACGGCTACCGTGTTGGGTCATGATTGGGTTAGGTTTGAGCTGACAACTTGCTTGCTCCGGTGAACGCAATGTATGGACAGAACTGTGTTGTGTTTTGCAGTGGAAGTTAGCCGAGATGCGTTGACGATGATTCCAGTGTATCTGTTCAAAGAGATTCCCCCCAGCCACATCAAGCAGATGCGACCAGAAGTGTTCAGTGTGAGTGAACCAACAGACCGTTAATGAATATGATCCCCTGAAAGCATCCCCACAGAGCGCAGCCGCGTTCACATAGAGAAGTTGCTAACTCCATATTGCTGGCTACGTGCGCAAGATAATTCGATAATTTGTCATCATATTGATCTCGGTTGAAGATACGGTCTACTAATAATTCGGTTTGACTTTTAATTCTTGATTCAATACAAGAAGACACCGTATATTACAACTGGTTAGTCAGTGGCAGCCGACAAATAAACGAAGAATAGGAAACATCAGATTCAAACGAAAACACAGAAATAACATCCATTTATTGAAACCCGCCGGAAGTGACCAATACTAGTAGTTAAAGGAAACTGCTGCTGCTGCTGCTGCTGCAGATGCCGCCGCCGCCGCCGCCGCCGCCGCCGCCGCTGCTGCTATGTTGACGTGCTGCGGGTACGTCGTCTATATCCCGACACGGATAAAAAAGTAGTTTTGTATCAATATTAATGTAAAACCTGTTGTGTTGACATCGTCAGGGTCTAACGGAGGAGCAACTGGCAGGAATGACGGACGAACAGAAGGCGGTGGTGTCGGCCGATCAGCGCAATGCTGTCAGCGCCAAGAAGAAGGGCGCGTTGACCGGCATTGTCGATGTCACTGACGACAAGGTGGACAGCGGCGCTACTGGCGACGATGAAGATGATGACAGCGCCGCTCCCGGCGAGGAGGCGAGCAAGTCGTCGGCAGGTTCGTGGCAACCATTAATCAGTCTTCGGCCGAATACTTTGAAAAGTATTCGTATACAAATGCGAACACCTTGTAAAGTATACATTGCAAATTTGGAATGTAGGCCTATTCCAATTGGAATGCATTAAAATGTAATCGCGTACGACTACGTTAAGCAATATTAGAATACGAATCCTTTTAATAAATAAACAAAATAACGTTTGTAATAAATAACTAATATATATTACTTTTTTTGCGTTTAGTCAGTCCATGAAACAATAAACAACTACATACAATTTGCTATAGGCATACAACATTGTATGAACAACAGTTCTGAGATGTCCAGTCGCCTGGCGTTATCCTGAAATACACCAGTAACCTGTTAATCTTCCCATTTGTCTTCGTTGACGTACTGCGGGTACCCCCGTGTAGCGGTGTGACCGTTGATCGGTTGGTTGCAGCTGACCCGGCATCAAACAGCGCACGTCTAGCCGCCATGCTGCTCTCGCTCGGCATCGCGTGCGTCGTCTTGCGCAAATGAGCCACTCTCCCTCCGTCGTCCGCCTCCTACAGCTGTCGGACGAAACATCCTGTCGCAGTGAGGCAGTCTGCCTCGGTAGAACCACGTCTTGTGGGTACTGAATGCACGGCTCTGTATCAACGACGGGGAATGCTCAATCGGTCACCGATAGCAAGATAAATATGCTCAGCAATGCTCGTGCTGGGCTCAGCGTGCATCATGGACGCGGTAAATGTGATTTTGCCTGAGTTCACCGTGTACCTTCCACATGACTGCACGCTGCGTGCAACAACAATAAAAATTCCAAACTGCCACGATGTCGCTGCGTTATTGCATGTGCGTCATGACATGTCTGCGAATTAGCTCACTCACACATTCGAACGCCTCTCCAATTCACTCTACGCCTCACGACATACGTATATCTCCACTATATCACCACTTCCAAATATATATCTAAACACCACTGTGTCCCCCAGTGTCCACTGATGATTAATGATGCATGTCATCTGTCCTCTGACCAACGGTGGTGTTTAGATATATATTTGGAAGTGGTGATATAGTGGAGATATACGTATGTCGTGAGGTGTAGAGTGAATTGGAGAGGCGTTCGAATATGTGAGTGTCCATTTCAATTTGACTCAGCCAAATGTGCATTCCAGAAAACTTACCAACAGTTTCCCGTGAAAATAAGGATACGTTTATGTGTATAAAATTCCGCACTTCAGTGTTATTGATTATGTACCTAAACGTGTGACAACAACGTAAAACACAAAGTCAAGTTTGCATTACATCATGAACTATAAATTGATGGAAAAGATCTTTGGTTGCTGTAAATATACATTCGCATCGGAATGCTGCAATCCGAATTGATAGAGAAATCCGCGAATGGATAAAACGAGATACGACAGGTATGTGTTTGATCTCCACACTTTTTTCATCGCATATTGAAATTATTCTAAGAGAAAATAATAATGTAATGCGGCATACCGGGATACGAGTCGTATCATGCTATGTCTGATCTAGATTGACATGTGAGTGGAGCCAGGACAGTGAATAAGAGTATGAAGGATAGATTAGCTGCAACATAATTATATTCCTCGGAAGAATACAAAGCAAAAATGGTGAGGTTCTACAAAGAGCAGGAAAACAAAGACAATTACAGAAAACAATTAGCAGACAATTGCATATTCTAAGACATATTTTGACAAACAATAAAATTTGCAAAAAAATATCAAGTTATTTAAGAGAAAATCGAAGAACACAAAGCTAGAGGCAGACACAAAATTAAATACATCAATAGTCTAAATGTAATGCTTGAAAGACCAGCCAGTGACTTCCAGCTGCGGCAAATGGCGAATGACAAAATTAAGTGTGTGGAGGGCCGTGATTTCAATTGAAATTTAACGTACACATTACAGATTCTGATCAATAGTGTCGGCTTGTAAATCTAAAAGAAATTACATCTTAAGTAACGTAAAAACGTGTTTTTATAAGTTTTTATTTTATTATTTTGGATTTTACACAAAATTGTCGTTAGGACTTCAACATATCAAGACAAACATCGTAAATACGGTGCCTTGCAATTACGGATTAATTTCAACATATATGTAAGTTTGTATGTATATATATATATATATATATATATATATATATATATATATATATATATATATATATATATAATATATATGTATATATATATATATATATATATATATATATATATATATATATATATATATATATATATATATATATATATATATATATATATATATATATATATATATATAAATTTTATTTACAACTGCATTATTGTTTGATTGACGGCGTTGCATGGGGAGAAACGGCAATCATATGCCTGTACTAGTTAAACTCGCGTTTACGTCTGCAATCTTACTATAATCGAGCTTCCGTGTGCATGGTATGCTACTGCTAGACGCATTCGACCTCGGGCGCCAAACATTCATTTGTTCATCAGCGAGCCTCCCCCCACACTAAACAACAGTAAAATGAACACTACTTGTAACGGATGACGAACACATTAAACCGTTCTAAATCAAGGAATAAAACACCCACGGTCAAGTATATAATACCAGCGTCTTTATTTTTCTAAACATACAAAAGTGTTCAATAGGCCTGTAATGGATAATGGACAAATTTTGAGTGTTCAACAGTGTTATAATAGTGAAAACTGCCCAACAAGGAGAAAGAAAACCAATGTGTAGGCTACAATTCAGTGATAAGGATTAATAAATAAATATAAAAAAATAAGATACAATGCAATGCAATTATGGCACCCGTTCATATAAAACAGTGAACCTTTTAAAAAAACACTCACATCAATTAAGATTCACATCACATAGCATTATTAATAACAACGACATCAAAACGTTTAAGAAAATAAAATGTTAACATAATATTATATCAGTATTGTATTGTGTCCCAGCAGTGAAAAACATAACTAGCTCGTACGAGAAGCATTTAGTGCATTTGTTTTAAAATACTGGTACAACGTGGTTTCCCGCGGTAGACTGTTACCTACATTTCGTGTGAGAATGACATTTACCATAAACATACTTGTTTCTGTTGCCCGTGCCAGGAATGTTTCAAATGACTGTAGGATCAACCATATATATATATATATATATATATATATATATATATATATATATATATATATATATATATATATATATATATATATATATATATATATATATATATATATATATATATATATATATATGTACATGTATATATATATATATATATATATATATATATATATATATGTACATGTATATGTATATATATATATATATATATATATATATATATATATATATATATATATATATATATATAATTCTAGTGGGTAGAATGGATTGGGTAATTGTTTGCTGTGAATGAATTATTCGGTTCGTATTATAATATATTCGTGCTATCTCGCTCTATCGCTATCTCGGTCTCTCGCTCCAACCAGTGTGTTACCTGTACGACGCAATGTGACGACGCTATATCCAGTGTACGTACACAACAAATAGTGTCGCATATCCAATCACGATTTCGGAGAATTACAACACCATTTATTTTGCTTTGTGGCCTTAGCGACTTCTCAGATTACCGAGTTGGCAATTTATTTTGCTTTGCGTTCTTGGCGACTTCTTAGATTACCCGCATTGGCAATTACCTGATTTGTTCGTATACTCTATTAACGGTGCATTTAATCTACGTTAGTCGATGCAGTGGTTCCCCCGAAGCGACTCCCATTACTATGGAAAAATTCCAGGAGACAGTTGTAGTTGAGCTAGGTCAATGTGCACCGTCTGTCCTGGCATTCGGTAATGTTTCTCGTCCTTTCTCTCTCTCATATCAACTTCACCTCTCTCCTTGTACTTTTTTCGCACCTAATAATATAGAAAGGTTACATTTTACCCTTATGGCCACTTGCCTCAGTGTAACACCTTGCTAACATATTGATACAGCTTGCTAACGCTGTTTGGTGTTCATTTTCTGAAGAAAAACAATATTAATAAATAATATTTGTTATTTAATATTTTTTTAAATCCCAAAGCACAGTAGAGCATTTTTATCAAATCAGATGTTAAATGTTTCAGTGATACTTTACCAGAAAAATATGTTTCCACCAATTTAGCATCGTCAACCCCCTTAAATCATCCCCTACCCCGTCGCATTGGAAATATTGTGGAAATTCTGTGATACCCTATTATCACACAAAGACCCAGTTAGACCTTTATCTAAGCTGAAATTGCAACAAATTAAGGTACTCACCACTTCTATGCTACTGGTTCTGGGCGTAGGATATGGGGTCAAGACGGGAAACATTTTCAGACACTTGAACATTTAGAGATGAAAACTTTGAAAATTGTTGCACGGACATTGACACTTCTGATAAGATGAACACCAGTGTTGAAATGTAGTGCCAGAAGCATAATATACATGTTAAGGATGCCAAATCAAGTAGCCGCCACGACATACAACCTTGTATGCAATAATTGTTCCCGCTGTGTATGTTCATTGTGATAGTTCACGCAGCTTATTATTGGACTGTCATCTTCTTGGCATTTAGCTCATCCTCCTCGTCCGCGTTGTCTATAAGAGCCTCTAAAGCCTGCCATTAGTTTCCTGATGAGGAAGGCATACTTCTTGCTGGTGGCTTTGACATATGGCTCGTCAAGCACCAGACTCTGCATCACTGCCATGTACATTGCATACACGCGCGGGTAGTTCACGTTGATCACACAATAAGCAGCCAGCATGACCAGTACAGTGTTCATGGGCACTGTGAGCCTCACCTGGTGTCCCTACCAAGATAGATACCACGGAGGCCGTCATCCTGGGTGAATGTCACCAGGTGCAGTGGGCATCCTGCTGCAGTCCTGCTTCTGTGGCCAAGAGGCCGTTCAACTCCGAGTCAGGAATATTCTGCAAATTAAGCACAATATATTTAATTGTACACCATCTAGTACGAATAAATATATTATTACATACAACATTAGCTTAATGTATGTGGGCACTTCCAAGAGCAAGAACTGTTCACTATATAGACAATAACACTCCATCAGACTGTTCCATATATACGTACTTTGATATATTTGTATTTGGTATATACTTTGGTACATACACAATGGAGAATACAGAATATAGTTTCCTTACTCAACAGATGCTAGAACATTGTACATTATATATTAGAAAGTACTAATTCTCACAGAGGACGACAGATGAATGGAACAAATTGCCTACTGATTATTATTGTAACGTTATTATTATCTTTACATATACACTTTTGAAAAATTCCAACTTCCGTTATCCCAAGTAACCCACCTCCGGGGAATAAAAAAAATATGCGAACCATCCCCAGGGGCCCCCGAGCAGCCTTGTATTTGAATGGTACTTCCCCTAGCATAAAAAGATACCTTCAGGTGCTGGGCAGCAAGTTGTACCCAATATATACGAAACAGCTGGATCGACCACATGCCTGATTCTCTCGAGTTGCCTCATGTGTTGTTTACTCGGGTCTCTGGCAAGCATACTCCACTACATATAGATGTTGCCGATGTTAACGAGATAATGGCAATCGATGCCAGCTCCGTTGATGAGGATGATGGAAATATAGTCTTTGCGATGCTTTTGTGATGATTTTGTCGGCAGGTGATTGCCATTTTAGATCTTTGGATAGCGTGACGCTTTCTAGGCGAGAGGTATTCACTGTTCAGTTTCATTTTATTGCTCGCCGTCAATTGCGCGACTTCGTTTAGCGCGAGTTGTCGAAATCTGAGGATGACTATCATTCCGACGTCGCACAGTATGTGCCGTGTTCGCATTCAGTTTGTAGGTTATTTATATGATGTGTTAAGCAGTTCGGTCTTAATATTTTGCCTTGCGGGACACCTGCGTTGCCAGTGTTGTACACGTACTCCGATGTCATATTACATGCTGTTTACATTGACATAGGAAGGATGAAATGATACGACCGTCTTAATTTCACGTAGACCCTCCATGTCACGGGCTGTCGTAGACGGATTTGTAAGAAGGCTTCACAGACTTGCACGCATCAAATATAAAATATAATGTAAAGGCATTAGCCAGTGGCGTATTTAGAGGGCATTGGGTCATGCCCCTTTTGCTTAATTGTTTTAATTTTTTCCGCGTTTTTTTCATTGCTCCTCTCTCTGGTAACATGGTAAACTAACGGGTGACTAAGGTTGCCCTCTCCTTTGGCCTCCCCTTTGTGAGATCCTAAATATGCCACTGGCCTTAACATATACTTGTTCTCACGTACATGTACTTGACATAGACGTCGTTCACATTCGCTGCAATGTGTCATAAGCAGTTGGTGATTCTCGAATTTAAACGTTTTATTGGGTAAATGATGTAGACGTATGTTAGCACCAAATTTGGCACACATGTGCTATGACAAATTCTAAGAAAACTGAGAGATGGACCCCAACGAAAAGGGGGCGTGGCACCATTTTCAAAATGGCCGCAATAAAATTCCGAAATACATTCCTGTGGGCGTATCTTCACTTCTAATTAATAGTTTAGTGATTTAAAATGCTAGCCTATGGTTCTGGAATACGGGAAATCGATTAAGATAAAAGGTAATGTGATCGGGTGATTGCCTCATTTGCATATATGCAAAATAGCACCCATTTTGTATGGAATAGAACAATTGAAAGTGATCAGGAGAATTGGCCTATTATGTTCGACAAAATTTACTTACTTAATATTGTAGTAACTGTTGTAATATCACTTAAGCTAATAAGCGGCCATTTTTTTTAAGGGGCTCGGGGAAATGCAGCTGCGTTGCGCTGTGTAACAAAATTTATATATTACCGTTTGAATGTGTTAGTTATGGATCCATATAATAAATACCTCATCGAATGATTTTGGGTTTTATGCGCTCGTTACTTTAAAACGTTGCATTGGGCGAGCTGAAGGCGTCAGAAGGAAGCGAGAAAACGATACAATACTGAGTTGTCACGGGTTTGGGTGATGCACGAAGTCGAAGGACACGCAACTACATGATCATTTATCAACATAATTTAACCTGAAATGCAAGACAACATAGCATGAAAAATAAATCGTAGTAGGTGGCTGGATTGATAGTAGTAGGTGGTCAAGTGCTCTGGTCGAAGCAAACATCACAACGTCAGGTAGGGCAAACTCCATGCTGGACATGTAACAAGGACAAGATGAGCCCATCGTGTAACAGCCGCTAGTCTCAGTGTTCTACGGAGAGCTGAGAACCAACGGTATTTTGACATGCATCTTGCCGACGATGCCCTGCCTACATTCCGTAAATGGTGCAAAACACAGTCAGAAGAACAACCTTTCCCTGTTCGGGACAGCACTAAAGAAGGTCCGAAGCAGAAGCCAGCATCAGGTGGCCTCACTGAAGGCGAACTGTGCTTTGCTCTCTCGATTGTACATTTTTTGCCAATCATGCAGCGAGTTATTCTTCCACGAAAGCCAGGCCTGCCGCCATCAACCTCAAACATGGGAAGTCTGCCACTGCACAAAGTCAGGTCTTGTATGATGCCTACAACTAGCAACACCAGACCAGGTAGTTCCTGGCTGTGACCAGGTGGTGGATGCTGAAGTGTTGGACGGTGCTGCCATCATACACATGCTACCACCTAAGGGTGTCAGAACCAGTTTCAATGACTATACAGTGTGCGTATTCATACCGTAAATCCGACGACGTTTGCAGAATGTCACCAGGTTGGACATAGCGTGGGACCGCTATATCAAGAACAGTATTAAGCAGACCACTCGAGAAAGTATGGGAACCGGGCAACGTAGACGAGTTATGGCAACAACACAACTTCCTAGAAACTGACAGTCATTCCTCCAGGTTGATTCCAACAAGGAGGAGCTGTTCAACTTCCTGGTGGATCACATCGGAAAGGAACCACCACTTGATGGGAAGGAACTGGTGTCAAACTTTGACACACGTGTGAAATTCACACGGGGCAACAAGGACACAACCAAACGAGAGCCATGCACCCACGAGGAGGTGGACACTAAGATAATGATACATGTAGCTGACTGTGTAGCCCCAGGATACAGGAAAGTTACCATTCGAACGTTGGACACTGACGTAGTAGTTCTGGCCGTTTAAGTAGTTGTCCCATTGAATATTTCCGAGCTGTGGATCACATTTGGTACAGGGAAGACATTCCGGTACACAGGGGCTAACAAAATTGCATCAAATTTTGGGCGGTGCTAGGTAGCAGCTCTCCTTCTATTCCACAACTTGACCGGGTGTGACATTGTTACATCTTTCACGGGACGGGGAAACAAAACGTGCTGGGATGTATGGAAAATGTTCGAGTCACTGACAAAATCCCTTCTGAATCTTGCTGCGGCACTGGCCCATCTCCACTTAGCTTAACTGCAAACCATCCAGAGATTCATAGTATTGTTGTACGTTAGAACGTATGTACTGGAGACTGTGAATTAAACCCGGAAACATCTGTTCATACTGTATTCAAGATCCATAGAAAACATTCCTCTGACGGAGGCAACGCTGTTGGAACATTGCAAATGAGCCACGTATCAAGGTGGACACATATGGGGTCAAACACTCACGCTCAACCCAGTACTTCCTAATTCGCTGGAATGGGGATACAAGCTAACAGAACATCGATGGCATCCATACTGGACAACACTGTCAGAGGAATGAAGGGCTTGCCATGAGTTCATTCGATGTGAGTGTACCAAATCATGTAGGGGTCTTTGCAAATGCAAGAGGAACGAACTCAGCTGCACCGAGCTGTGTGTGTGCCAAGGAGGCTGCGCACAATAAAGAACTCACTGACACTGAGTGAAATTTGTGACTGACACATAGGAGATAGTAAAGAATGGAACATAATTAGTAATGCAACAATTTGATCGAGGCATTGTCATTTAGACGTTTCTCTCAACTGTCGTGATGCAACTTTGTAAATACTTTGTGAGTTTCCAAATGGCTAGACAAACTGCTAACCATTGTCATATCAATCAATAGTATACTCTACTGTGGTAATGTGTTTTTAAATAGAAGGAATGTCGATCAAGAGTCTAGCATTTAAAACCACTCAAACATGTTAATTATCAGTGGATATATGCCAAAGGTACGATGTGGAAGATTTTTATGGCAGCCACTTTAGTGTGCAAATTAGCTTTCAGTTATTGAAGATCAATCTTGGATTACAATTAATATATTGTCAAACAAAAGTTGTTTTCAACAATCTACATCACAAAAAAAAGATTGTTCATGCAGATGCACAGATCAGTGCTAATTATAATATTAATACAAAATGGGCGCGATTTTGCATATATAAAAATAAGGCAATCATCCAATCACATTAACGTTTATATTAATCGATTCCTCGTATGCCAAAACCATACACTAGCATTTTAAATTTAAAAAAATTAATTAAAAGTGAAGATAAGCCCAAAGAAATGTATTTTTTTATTTCATCGATGCCATTTTGAATATAGTGCCACGCCCCCTTGAAAGGCAAATTTCGTCGGGGTCCACGTCTAATTTATCTTAGAACATGCCATAGCAAGTATGTGCAAAATTTGGTGCTTGTATCACAATCTGAACAATCGACCTGTTTTTGTGTGCTAAGAAACTCTACTATGTAGATCAACCGAGTCGATCTCTTCCGCAATACTTATATCGCAAATTGGAAGATCTGGTCGTTCGACATCTCGTTGATGAATAGACTCGAATATGGAGAGCATGACGACGTGTCAGCTACGTGCTACTCGGTGCCTGGCTTGTACTCCTCAAACTCACGATCTATTTTTGTATTGTGAGCATCATTCGTTGTAGGCCTTTTAGAGCAACTACTTTCGAAAGATTGCCTGTATATTTTTATGGTCGTGCATTGTGATATCCCTAGATGTACTGGTCGAATTGTCGACATAAAGGTAGAATAGGCATTCTGGCTCGATTTGTGCATAAACATTTTCTCTTGTTTGGTCACATGTGCGCAACTGACTTCCCGTCTTGCACCAGGGGGTCGCTCCTGAACCTGGCATACACGTCTCGCACTACATCACGGTCGACTTGTTCATATCGTAGTACGCGGGTGAACATTGCGTGGTCGCGACGTCTTTTATCTTTTGGATAAAAGTGTGTGTGTTGCTTCAGTTTCTGTCTCTTGGTGCCGACCTAACAATGTGTGGGCCTATTACAACGTTTCTGTGGGGCCCTTACCGAGTGTGTAAAAGACGAAGATCAACACACGTTGTATTAACTATGGAGGTAACCCTTGACGTTTATTAACTAAGGAGGTAACCCTTGACGTTTATTAACTATGGAGATAACCCTTGACATTTATTAACTATGGAGGTAACCCTTGACATTTATTAACTATGGAGGTAACCCTTGACGTTTATTAACTATGGAGATAACCCTTGACGTTTATTAACTATGGAGGTAACCCTTGACATTTATTAACTATGGAGGTAACCCTTGACGTTTATTAACTATGGAGGTAACCCTTGACGTTTATTAACTATGGAGGTAACCCTTGACGTTTATTCAACTACGTTTGCGCATAGACGTTCACCGATTGTTGTCGACGATGGCACGCAAACAAACATACAAGAAAATGCAGCATAAAATGACAAGCAAGAATTACAGCATACAATGACATACCATAAATACAGCGTAAATCCGTAAACATCCGTATTTTCTTATATGATTTTGAGGCGGTGTCACACTGAGAAGTTGAACATAGTTCGGAGCCCGATACAATAGAAGCGAAGACTAAGCGGTTAATCAAATGGATTATGATTGATTTTGTGGGGTTGGGTTTTCTTATGGGGGCCGATTAGTTTTCTTTAAAAATGACACGAAAAGAAGCACACACACACACACACACACACGCACGCACGCACGCACGCACACACACACACACACACACACACACACACACACGTGTGTGTGTGTGCTGGTGATATGTATTGCATTCTCCATTCTGCCTCGCCCTGGTGATGCGTACATATCAGGTCTCGTGCTGCCGCACTGTAATATTAACGAACAACAGTTCATACTCGGTGCTGAAGAATAACTAGACAAAAATCACTGGTATCACTGACCTATGTCCTATTATATATTTTCATCCTAACAATTTGCGTCACAGGTTATTCTTTAACATTTCCATCAACAAATGTGTACATGAAACATTTCAAAGAGTTTTGAGAAATTGTTTAACGGCTTCCACGGTAAAGTCTCTTCAGTCTTCTTCACACAACAGAGCACACAAATCTCGGCTTCACTGGAACACATTACGGCCTCCACAACGCTATTGTAATATAGGAAAATGTTTGGCGGTCGTGTCAACATAGCAAACCGTGAAGCCAAAACCACAGGGTCTCTACTAGGACAAGTAAAACGATAATCTGGAACTTCCACCAAAAGTAAGTCAATTTTTTCCATAAAGGAATGTTTATCCAGGAACTTCTAACAGAAACTGGTCAATACAACATTTGTTGATGGGTCTAAGTTCAGCTAGCACACCGTACGCATTAAATAAACCAGTACTGCATAACCTAATTATGTTGATCTGCTTTATTGCACCGTTCAGTTACAAATGTTTAGTTTATATGTCCTGTTTGACGTCAATTACCGTTGTTATATGTGTTGGGGATGCTCGGCCAGTGTGTGAAATACCACTGGTTCCGCTGACTGTTCCTCCAGCGATAAAACATTGTCCGAGGTTGTGTCTGTTTTACGCCATCTCTTGCACCGGCAGCCGCAGCGACAGCGAAACGTCCTCTTGACACTCAGTCGAAACGCCGGCATCATGAGACCGTAGATGAAAGGATTCGCCACAGAGTTAAAGGCCGTGACAAGCATAGAAGCTTTCTGGGCAGGCGTGCCCATGACATACTTGGCGCCACCAATGTACCCACAAACGTAGTAGATTCGGTCGATTCCAATAGTAACCGCAAATACGGACGTGACGACTACGGCTGTTCTGAGCAGCGACGCATTGGCCGCGTTGATGACCGTCGAATGCTGCATGGTGGTTGAACGGCTGCGTCTGCGCAACTTTAGTACAACACGACCGTAGAGCACTAGTAAGACCACCATCGGGACGAGGTACGTGACGAACAAACACCATATGGAATATGCATAGAAGAACGTGTAGCCGCCTTCAAAATAAGGCATCGGTAGACACTTTCCTTGGACGAACCGAACCTGGAAAGCAGCTGGAAGCTGGAGGAACGCCCCTGCGACGTAGATGAACGAGAATGTGCGCCTGATGATCCCGTGTGACACTCTGGCATGCTGAAGCGGGTGACATACGGCTACATACCGCTCGAGGGCGACAACGATCAGATTCCAAATGCTGAGGAAAATTAGGACAGCGTAAAGTAGCTGACTGTGCCACCCGTAACACGTCACCCAGTCGACGTAGTAGTAATTCCAGCTCCACATCGTAGGTGGCAGCAGGCTGTAGGTTCCTGCGAAGAAGCATGTGCAGGCATCCGTTGCGGCCAAATGGCGCAGAACGAGGCGTATGGCACTCGAAAATTTCTCGCCGTTTCTCAACAGAGTCACGAAAGTCATCACATTGGCGACGAATCCGGAAAAACTGATCGCGATCTGCAGTAGATTGATGACAGCTGTCGCCGTTTGGTCGACGGGTTCCTCGTTTCTCTTTTGCGCTTCGGTCACGTTAACCAGGTTGTATGCGGACACGTTTTCGTTCCACCCGCTCATGGTTTGTTCGCCGTCGTCCGCGGCCATCAATGGACCAGTCGTAAACATTCTGGACATTGACGACACGCAGACCCGTTCCCCGTGTCCAACACCGACGGCTGGTTGCGACTGTCTCGCCTTAACACAGGTGTAACAACGCACAGCCTGGTGAACGACACATCTCTGAACGTCTCATTGCAACACTTGCGATTGCATGCTCTGTGAGACAAATGAATAAAGTCGCAAGTCGTGTCCGTCAAACGTTTGACACAGTCGCTCAGTTTGATTCGCTGCATAAATAATGCCCTCTCATAATCATCATCATAGTGGGCTGGGCTTACTCTTATTGGCTTATGCTTCGGAATGTTGTTGATACTAACTTACCCTGCACCGCAGTTCAACAGAAATAGGCGGAAGTCTGGTGTTGTGGCAAGTATGGGTGCGTGCGTGCGTGCGTGCGTGCGTGCGTGCGTGCGTGCGTGCGTGCGTGCGTGCGTGCGTGCGTGCGTGCGGTCACAGGAAAGGTGGTCACGGAAAATCAAATAAGAATGCCAAAGATAATCTGAACCTCGGAACGGTACACGCGTTAAGAGCACTTAATTGAGATTACCTCTGGAGACACAGTTATGGTTGTACGACGCTCCGGCGAGGATGTAGCGGCGGTTTACCTAGGGCTGAAGCACAATCGATCATCACAGGTAGGTGTGCTACCGTGTTGGTCGACATTACACATGCTATTTACCACATGTATCAATATTATGAATTTATGCTAAGTTAATTATCATGTGTATCGATTGTAGTGTTACTATTTCTTATAAGTCATTCTTCCAGAGTGTAAGATATTATTTATCAATTTTAGTCGCACGATTTTGTTATTCTGATGACATGGGCTTACATTCAGTCACTGATTTCTGTGCAAATGCTTCAGTATAGTTTTACTCGCATTACTATGGCGAGTGGCGGCGATGTCAACTTTATAGAATAAAAAGTAAAATATAACGATTTCGAAACGCTGGCGGAAAGTGATACCGCAGAATCATGTTCGAATTCGGCTCTTTCGGAGCAGTTTAGCGATGACATTACTCTTACTTCCAAGACCAAAATGTACACAAACAAAAACTATGGGTATGCCTAACTTCGCGGAGCTAGGCGTAGAAAATATAACTAATTTTTGCTTTTGTAATTTGTTATCGTTACGTGGAAGCAAGAGTAACGCTAATGCTTGACCACGTGACATGTGTATATGTATGAGGAGAAGTATGGCGGTTCTATGTGGTCGTTTTCCTAGTTAGGTCAGAAAGTAAATATCACAATAGCAGGACAAGATTAGCGCTGACGGATGGAGGTGATTTCGGCCCCCGGTCAATTCGGCCCAACTGCCCCGTGCACGAATCCGGTCACTTTATAATAGCGTGAATGAGAGGTGAATTCGGCAACGATATGAAAAAAATAGATATTATGATAATTGTAATTTCATTTATTAAAGTTATTCAACTGTATATAATATTATAGTTTTTGTTTGTAATATATTATATATTATATGATAATTGTGAATTTTAAGGATACACGAACTGTATATGTTCTAATGATCGTCTTGCTGACTGCTTGTTAAAATAGTAAACCGTAGGACCGTGTTTTATGCGAAAGGAAGCGAAAGCTGTAAAAGCGGTTACAAAGTAACAATTCCGGGTTAATGTGGAACTAAATCCATTAACAAATGAGATAATATATGCTTTATTCACAGTAAAACACATATTAATATCAACTTTATGAGCTCGGTACAAAATCGTTTGGGTCGATATCACTATACCAGTTGCGGTCTGAGGCCGAAATCACAAGAGTTGCGGGCCGACGGGCTTTACACTTCACCCCCTGGCAGACCTGTTCATTCCAAGGCCATCTCAACTTCTTTGGGAAGTATTTTAAAACAAAGTTGGCTCCACAGGGAACTTAGACCAACAACAGTACATGTTACTTTATTTTACAACTGTTTTACAACTGCATTACATCTGAACGCCGCATAATAAACCATTCTGACGCTCGCTTCTAAAAAAACAGCTACATTTTTTAAAACCAAAACTAATCATTGCAGTCTGGTGCATTTTTAAGTTGAAATAAAACATAAAAGAATGCTCCTCTCCTCTTGGAGAAAGACATGACCCCTCTCTGACCCACATCCTGTTAAAAGGTGGTGTGAACCTTAAATAAATCGTATAATATGTGTAACAAGGACTTAGCTTTAATGAGCCAGCATTTTGCAGATTATTAAGATTGCTTATATGCCTAAACGACTATGTAATAGCACCTTTAATTATTACAGCTAGTAAAGCATTATCGTAATATATGAACATGTACTACAATTTTAGACCAGAATGCCAGCATGCGACCGCCCACACAATTCTATACAATGATGATGATGATGATGATGAAGATGATGATGATGAAGATGATGATGATGATGATGATGATGATGATGATGAGTATCATTCAAAATCATTGAGAAATTAGAACTGTTAAGTTTATGGTGACTATTTGTATTAGGAATGAGAGAATGTAGGAAATGATACTGCTTCGTTAATAAACGTTTACGAGTCTATCATATCTATAGAAAGGGTTCTGTTATTACCTTCCCTTTCATTGGGGCGGAATATTAGGACTAAACACGCCTTTTAAAGACTGTACAGGTGGATGATGCGTTCTCCATCCAACTGCTTCTCCTTATGGACATGCATAAGGACAAATCCTGACACGCGCGTAATGTCACCGTGAAACTGATATTGTTCTTGAGGCATGGCACTGAATGACCGTTCTGTTGTGGCAGTCGGGACAGACATCACCAGCAGTATCACGTCTGGATTAACTTTGGGACTCTCAGCAACATTCACCATCTCCCATCTTGCTTTCCAGTGACCCAATTCATTCAATGCATTCCAGAATTCCGGGTCGGCCTTCTCCTGCTGCAGCTGGGCTCTCGGAGTGTTTGCCTCCTTGGCTGCCTCCACTGTCACACTTTCTGGCCTGTAGGAATGTGGTCAAAAGTGTTATGAAGAATTCAACATGTCTGATGGACAACAAGTAGCTTCTGGCTTTGCCGTCTCCATCTTCTTCAACAGTAAACACAGACGTGAATGTATACAGAGCGTTCGCACGACTGGACCATCGAGTTCGGCTTATTTCGGCTTGCGGCTTAACCTGTAATACACGCAACCTCATGGCTGAGTTGGTGCAGGAGAACGCCATACTTCTCTGTCATACTTTTCACTAGTGGCACTTTGCTGGTGCATACAACATAGCCACATTACCAGCTATCTACCGTATCGTAGCACTTCCTTGTTACCAGTGACGTCTCTTGGAAGCTTGCCGACAATCGCGGGGAAAATATGCGTAATCGAGGCAGGCCGGTAGAACAGAGTATTCTTTGGAATTATTAATTAATTGAATTGTAATGAATTTTTGGGTGTTGTAAAATAGAAATATACAAAAGATGTAATATCATATAATTTCAAGCAATCGTTGATTTTATTCCGAATAACGGAACCCTTTCTCGCCGATTACGTAACATCAACAAGACAAATTAAATGACCGTTCAGCTGAATGCAAACACATTGTTTAGTGTTGTTCTAGAAATGTTCTGGTAGTTTAGTTGTTTATTTTCTTATCTAACCTCATTATTATGCATGAAAATGGTTTGTTGCACTTTGAATTTTTGTTCTTGCACTTTCGTTCTAAATATCTATTTGATATCAAAAGCAATTAAAATGGTAAACATTATCAGTATTGCACTTCTTTTTACCCTTTTTCAACAATTTGTTTTTTTTATTGATATATGCACTGTATAAGTGATGTAAATATGTTGTTGTTGAAATAAATGTCAATTCAATAATTCCCTCTAAGTGCTTGTTCAAATAATTATAGTTTTCATCCACATTTCATAACGCACTAAGATAAACTCAATATCGATGCAAATAAGACAATCACTGTTCGCATCATAAGTTTGCAAAGTCAAAACATCATGTAGCATTATGTATTGGTTGGTGGCCGGTTGATCGTCGCCACGTTAAAAAAATTGGTCCAGTGGCGCCGCCTGACGAGTGAAACTGGTATTAATACAAAATAGTGAACATATATCAGCATAATTCGTTTTCATTTTGAAATAATTTAACATATTTCCATTGCAATAGAACCATGTGTTATATTTGAGATGTTTTCCGTTTACTTTGCAATGCGCAGCAAGAGACGACAATATAAACACTAAACACTATCAACATATCCTTCTACATTGAGGCTCGGTAGCTTAGCCGTTAGAACGCCGGGCTCTCAATCGAGAGAACTTTGTTTCGAATTCTCTTGTTGCCGTTTCGAAGCTTTGGCAATTTCGTTCATCGCACGTTGCCACAGTTCACTCAGCTGTAG
This sequence comes from Lamellibrachia satsuma, assembly GCA_033239005.1. Taxonomy (NCBI): domain Eukaryota; kingdom Metazoa; phylum Annelida; class Polychaeta; order Sabellida; family Siboglinidae; genus Lamellibrachia; species Lamellibrachia satsuma. The sequence goes on along the minus strand of BSQZ01000083.1, from coordinate 71,583 downwards.
AAATGAGTACCTGGCTACAGACAGAGATGGATATCGGAACGAATAGTCTTCGCGCAGTAATTGCGGCGTGGCTGAATGCTTCCCATAGAAGTCGAAATGGCGTGGGAATGAACAGTTCTGCCAGGGGGTAAAGCGACAATCTGCTCACGCTTCACCTTCCACGAGAGCGCTCTAGCTGCGGTTGGATCTATGACTGCACTGGCGTGATCAGACTATTTCTCTTCGGGTGATGTTGGTCTTTTGTTGACGTCTCTTCTCTCCGATATCAGGGTCGCTGTAGCTGACACTATTGTTGTGCTACGTTGCTCTGTAGACAGATACAACTATATGTGATTTAAGAAAGCCTATATTCGAGTGTGTCTCTCTGAACGTCAGTGGCAGCGGTGTCACGAACGATAGCTCGCTCTAACGACGACTACAACGACGCTGGTTCCATGTACTCGTGGTATTGCGGAACAGGCTTAACAGCACGTACCGGCCTCGTACTGCTTGAACGCTACAGTGTATTACCGAGCATCATTTTAAAGTTGATTAAGTGCTATGAAAATTTTTAACTTGTTATATTGTATTGCTGACAGCCAAAACTGCATACGTTTAATGTCATACTCGACATACGATTAATGTCATACTCGACATACGTTTAATGTCATACTCGACATACGATTAATGTCATACTCGGCATACGATTAATGTCATACTCGACATCGAGTTGTCCGACGGTTAATGATCTCTGAATGGTGGAATTATATGCAATACCTTTGATTTGCGTCTTCGGTGGTCTTTCATTCGCCAACATGTGGTTTCGGTTTTGTGCAATCCACAATGCTGAGAAGAGGCCAATTTTCACAAATGACATACTGGGATCTAACAAAACTGAATGTGGTCCTTCTGGTGGTGGAAGCTTTCATAAGTAATGGGACTGAAGCACATAAATCCTGTATCAGCCTACCTTGATCGTGAAGAACTGGAAATCAGAGATGCCTGCAGAGAGGGAGGAGCCAATGTTGATAACAAGAACCGCATGAACAAGGCCAGCGGAGCGTCATTCACACCGCAACCAATAAGGAGATCCAATATATTCTCCCGAAGAACGAAACCAAGGATGTATCAGAGCTGTATTGGTCCATTCTAGAGAACGGTTCAGAATTCTGTGCTTAGACAACGTCCGACCTTCCACGCCAAATACCTTCGATACATAAAACTAATATTCTGGGATCAACAACAGAGAAATGTTGAAACTAACCGCACAAAACTTGTATTCTGCGCTTTCGTGACCGGACGTCGACATACCTGGCCTCGCTGCTCATTCCATAATGTGCCGCGCCGCGCCCTTCTTTCCGCCGACCGCGCGCTACTAACTGTTCCCCGCCACAACGTTGAACGGTATTGCCGCCGTTCTTTCTCTCGTGCTGGGCCGACTCTATGGAACGCGCTACCCGAAGAACTGCGGCTGATCGAGGACATAAACACTTTCAAAACTCGTCTTAAGACACTATTTTAAGCTAGCCTTTAATATGTAATCTTCTATGTCACATTCTATTACCACAATATATTTAATTATTTATAATTAACAACTAATATTTTATTGTCTAGTTATTTATGAATTAATTTATTTTATCAACTATTTATATATTTAATTACTAATGGTACTTTATATTTTATACTTCTATATGTGGCTGAGTTAGTCTAGTTCAATTTTGTTTAGCCAAGTTTTAGAAATATTTAAGCTCTTTTAATCATGCCTAAAACTTTCGAAGGTGTTGAAGTTATATCGGTGACATGATTTGTCCAGATTTGGAATCTAATTTCACTCCGAGATATGGGTGGTTGGATACTGTAGAAAGTGGCTGGCCAAAAAGCGAGTACTTATGTCAGCTGGGTTTAATTTTTTTTGTTATTGGAAGGTGGACACATTTAGATACATTAAATTCCAGTTGCCTGACCATGTTTGGAGTTGGTTGAGGTCAATTTTGCGTGTTTCAGTGATTCCGGAGGAGGTCAGTTTTAATTTTTTTTACAAGATTTGCCATCCAAGCCAAATATTTAGATGGCAAGTGGACAAGGAAGCCATTGGCTTATCGAGAGTCCAACAATGTTCATCTACGTGTAACCCGCCCTCCTGAGATATGTGTCAACCTTGTCTTTAAACATATTCACGCTGCTAGCAGTTACACACTCCGTATACAATTTGTTCCACTCATTTATTGTCCTCTGTGAGAACGAGTATTTCCTGATATCCAATTTACACTGATCCTTTGCTAATTTTACCTCATGTCCTCAAGTTCTACTATCTTTCTTGAGTAAGAAAACATATTTCTATCAATATTTTCATACCCATTCAATATCTTAAAAACTTCAATATGATCTCCTCTTAACCTTCTTGTCTCTAGAGTTGTTAAACCACATTCTTTCAGGCGTTCTTCATAACTAAGGTCTCTCAGTTCTAGAATAATTTTAGTTGCTCTCCTCTGTATGCGTTCAAGTATCGTATCTATATCCTTCTTACGATATGGTCTCCAAGCCTGTATACAGTATTCTAAATGAGGTCTAACTATTGCTTTATACAGAGGTATACGAACCTGTATACGCACCCCACTACATATGTGTCATGGTAAAAGTAGTAAAAATTTTATGTGCTAAAAACTAAAATATTTTGGTAGGCGTATTACCTCGCTTTGTGAACGGGGCAAGTATCATACGGGTGGGCCTATTACCCCGTACTAAATTAATGTCATGCAATAGAATATCCCATCAATATTATTTCTACAATTAATATGTGTAGTATTATCTACTACTATTAGTCAATGTCACCACAACATAGTCCTTCGTAGATAAACTGACAACGATGTGACATACCTTGAAAACAGTGTCCCATCAATCTTCATTCGCAATTAAATATGGATAGTATTGTCTACCATTGTTAGTATTAGTTAATGTCATTATTCATCACAACAGTCCTTCGTAAATAAACTGACAACGACGTGATAGGCCCTGAAAAGCGAAATATAATTAACAAGACAATATAGGGCATTAATGACGTTGATGGGTTATAGTCAACATGTGATCTCACATCGCTGAAACAGCTAAACATTATCGTTGTGGTTATATAAGCGTGACTAGTCCTCGTCAGAGTCGCAGTTGGGACATATAAATCCTCTCTCTCCCCGCGTGCATGATTCGTGCGCCCATTTCTTGCACTGTTTGCATTGAACCCACTTCTCGCGCGGCTTTGCCAAGCAAGGCCAGTCTTGCCAAGCAAGGCCAGTCTTCGTCATCACTGCTGTCTGGTTGTCGTTGCTTGTACGGCTTCGAGTGTGGCTTCATCCGAGACTTACTCTTCTTAGTCATCTTCGTTCTCTGCTCGTCCATCTTGGCTTGGAGATTTATTTTGTATGGCGACGATGTGATACAGCAGCAGACTCAGCCTTCCTCGACCTTAATCTGGGTCTTGTGATCTTCGGAAGTGGACAGCGTTTCGTGATGACTTGTCTCACAGACGTGCGATTGCAGCTTTGAAAGCCAGAAGGTCCCGCAACAGCACGCGGTACCGGGGAACAGTGGGTGTTGGGTCAGCATTCGGCACCGAGATTGCAGCTGGCTCCGGATCAGGAGATGGTCCCGTGACGGCAGTAGGCGCCGGAACTGCAATTGGCAACGGGGCAGCAGTCGGTACCTGGTCAACAGACAACATGGCAGCAGTCGGTACCTGGTCAGCAGACGACAATGTGGCAGCAGTCGGTTCCTGGTCAGCAGACGACACCGTGGCAGTTGATCGTCAACTGTACGTGCATCGGCAAGCATGTTGGTCTGTTGCACTTCTGCAGGGAGGGCTTCCTCGGTGACTTCTGCGGTCGCGAACTCCTCATCTCCAAAGATGTTATCATCGAAAGGCCACAGCCCACATGACTGAAACCCTTTGATGGCCTTGCCTTGGGAAGATATGCGTACGTATGCAGTGCCATTTGGTAGTATGAGATCCTCTTCCCCGGGTTCGAAATCATCCATGTGTCTGATACCGCAGCCGACGCTCTTTTCAAGGACTTGAAAAATTTTCTGTCTAGGGGCTGAATCTCGTGCGTGCAGTGTGGGGGAAAAGTGACCATGTCGATTACATTGGACCTGGCGTACTCAACAGCCGTTAAGGTCTTGTGACTGTGGTGACCGTCCATCACGATTATGTGACGGTTTGTCGGTGACGAATTCGTGAACTTCACGAAGTGGTTGAGCCACGTCACAAACATCTCCGCATCCATCCAACCGATGGGATTTTTTGCCCGAGATATTGTGGTGGCGCCCCATTCAACAGCACTTCCACCATGCGCTTGCGTGGAAAAAGAAACATCGGGACCATACCTGCTCCGACAGCACTCATAGCACAGACGACAGTCATCGTATCGCCGCGTTCGCCGCTTGTTATCTTCGCCACTTGTCTCACCCCCTTCGACGCCACGATGTTGCCTGGCCGATGAACGCACGTGATACCTGTCTCGTCCGTGTTCCATTATCTTCGATGGCTCGTATTTGTTTTGATGAAGCAATTCTTTGTAAATTGCAAAGAACCTGGCTACTTTCCACTTATTGAAGCTTTCGGTCTTGGCGATGCTTGTGCCTTAAGGCCGGCGTATGCTTAGCTCGGGATGCCTGCGCATGAAACCGATTGACCAGTCTTTCCCCGCCACTTTTGCAGTCTGGTTAAACGGGTTGGCGATTCCCAAGGCCTCAACCACTGCTGTTTCCCAAGTGCCCAGTTCCGAGAGGCTTCACTTTTTGTCTCGGTGCCGTCGATTGCCGTCGATCCTCGCATACACCGATACCCTCTGGCTCACTCGCGTCAAGGCCTCGCGCAGTGCCTCGTCGCTATATACCGCTCAGGTCTCTACTTTTCTTTTATAGAGTCGGACCATTGTTTCTTCTGAAAATAAATACAGAAAACTATCGGGTATATAGCCATACTAAGGCAAGCCAAGAGTGGTACAAAGGCAGATTTGCCTGAAGACCGAAGAGGAAGTGAGTGCGCGCGCGCGTGTGTGTGTGTGTGTGCGTGCGTGCGCGCGTTTGTGCGTGCGCATGTATGTATATGTGTCATGTCCAATTGCGTTGCCCAATTACGCGTACCTTGTTACGACGATGTAGTATATTCCAACAAATATGAAACTTAAACGTTTACTCTGAACGATGGCATGGCAACCTGCATACCCAAACTTTCACGGAAGGAATCAGTCGGAAGAACAACAACGACACCACACGAAGGTGTTACGGAATTAGGCGATACAGGACACGCAGCTGTAAAGTCTATATAAGAAAGCAGTTTAATAAATGGTACGTTATAGTCCAGTGATAGGTAATCCATACATTTAGAAATCAGTTGCGACATATCGGGCAACTAACCCAAAGTGATGGGGGTAATACGCCTACCTAGACCTATTGCTCCATGTCACAGTTGGCTAGTTACCCCATCGGCGCATTTTTATTGCAACGGGGCGCCATTAAAACACCAACTGTATTTGTTTAATAATGTGTTTATTAAGTTATCGAGTGACGTGTGCCTATTTTCACATTCGCAGTTTTATTTATCGACACAAATGTTGCATTCATATTTTACATCTGAACAACGAAATCCAGAAAAAGGTTAATTTTCTCACTTACCGTGTAAGTAGCGTTCCGCCGTTTTCGTGTGACAGCAAAGCAAGGTGGCGGCACGGTAATCAGCTGTAAAGGTAGCCGCGTGCATATGCCAGACGGGACAAAAGTGGAGTAGGCCTATCGCCTCTTGTGCGTTAATCCCTCTCCCCACCCTACCCTACCCTTGGGACATGGTTGTTTCGGACTCCGCCACTTCCTGAAACGGCTATATTGTCCATATACTGTGTAGGGTACGTGTAAAAACTATATAGATGGGTTAGATAATAATTTACAGCATCCCAATAAATACACAATTCGTCACATGGATATTTGAAAGTGTGTCGAGATGCGCCTATAGAGCAAATTTCCTGAAAGTGTACCGGAATTACTTACATAGGAGTTCAAATAGAGCTCTTTTAGCACACGTACGCCGTATGGATGGCCTCGGCTACCTCGATGGATGGTCGTAGGAAGATGTAGTGATAGCAGACAAACAATGATGCGACGTTTTCTTTATGATACGAAGGACCAATACTATCATTGAGAGGTCCATCGATGCTTAGGGAGCGAAGTGCTTCGTCCTGCAGCTTGCCTAACAACTTCAGGGATGCTGAACCGGCTCCGTTCCCAATTGGTGACTCATACTCCACGGGAGGGCGAATGTGTGCGTTGTATATGGTAGCTCGTCCGTTGTTAGGGAGGAGGTTTCTTGCACAGCCCAGGATATAAATACATTTTGTTGTCTTTTTCGCTATAGCTGTCACGTGCTGCGACCAAGACAATGTGTCGGTGATGGCGACACTAAAAAGGTAAAATTACGTTCTTATATAGCGCGGTTTCCAGTCCTTTGGACTACTGTTCAAAGCGCTTTACACTTCACTCCCCGGCAGGTCTGTTCACTCCAACGCCATTTCGACTTCTCTTGGAAGCATTCAGCCACGCTGCAATTACTGTGCGAAGACTTTTTGTTCAGATATACATCTCTGTATGTAGCCAGGTACTCATTTTATACAGCTGATTGAACTATGGCAAGGTGGGATGAACGAAATGGCCAAAGCTTCGAAAAGGCAGCAAGAGGATTCGAACCCGGGTTCTCTCAATTGAGAGCTCGACGTTCTAACAGCTATGCTACCGCGCCCCACCCAAGAGGGTGTTGGGGACTTTTGGCTGCAGGTCATTATTCATGAAATGAAGTGTAGGGTGAATCTGGTTTCTCTTTCTACTGATGATCATCTCCTTCGTGTTACTGACATTGAATATTACGCTCCAAGTGACTTCCCACGTTTCATTTGCTTATTTACATCCGTTTTGATTTTTTTATATCTATAATGAATATTACGGCCCTTTTCTACATGTGATGCGTTATATTGAGTCATTCTCACAGAGGAATAACATTGACAAGTTGACACCTGTCATACAAAACTGGGCTTGTGGTACATGTTGTGTGGTGGGTATAATGTCTGAAATCAACCGAATCATGGCCGAGTCAGGCCGTGTGTAAAAGCTTTGTTTCTCATACAGTGAACCACAAACAGACCTCTTGTGTTCATCTAAATTCCCATTTTAAATAAACATTATTTTGTTACCACTGAAAATGCATTTTGGAACTTCAGCCCAGGCCAAATTCACAACATCCTGTTAACCCTTAGATTAAAGTACTTAACGGCTGTTCAAGATATAAAGTTCCTTATGGTATCAATATAAAATGTGGTTAATGCATAACAATAAAACAAGCCAGTCGTGGCAGTGAGATTTGGAATATAATCTGACAGAACACAAAGCAACATTGCATAGTCTCTATTAAGATGTATTCACACATATACACACAGGATGTGTCGTGACATGGTATACAGATATGAGTAATTACGATTTAAAGTACAGAATATTACTTATGTACACACAGACACCATTATTGATCAACAATATGCTTCAAACCATTGTTTCTTCAATAACAACATAATTGGCGTATAAAATATATGTTTTACACTACTCTAGTTTTTAGATAAAGACATTATATGGGTGTGCCTATAAGAAGCCAGATAAAAAAGTAGATACACATTAATTATATTTAGTTATTTACAAGCATATGTAGCTACATCAATATAGTGGCTATTGTATCACAACAGACATAGGTAGGTAAACTAAATACAGTGGAATGAAGAACTCCTCAGTGGGCAAGCATTTATTTAACAACTTGACATCTGGAATGAAACCTCATTAAAGGAACTGCAAATGTTAGTATATTATCATGCACATGTAAAATCTGAGAACTATAAGTCAGTGATCAGCAAGGCAATATAAACAAAATTAATTTCAAATCAAAATGCCTTTGCACACAAAAACAGCACATTTGTAAAACTGGAATGTTTTGGAAGACAGTTTCTATCATAACCTAACACCATTTCGCCACTTTCTTTCTGACATCTACTGCAGACCAAACTTCACAGGATTGGTTGCTCCAACACCCTGAAAGCACCACCGTAGCCATCTAACCTGCTTCAGAATTCTGAAATATTGCTGTTGTGTATTAGTGTCTGTGAACACATCACAAATTTAGAGACATCACTGTCAAAATGCTTTCTTCACATATTCTGCACACGTATTACACGCACATGCAAGTTTCCCAAATCATATTATGCTAACCTATGATCTAAAATATGTGAAAGTGAAAACTACTGAAACAAGGATTTTATGGGGATATGGCAATGAAATATGAAAAGTCTAATATGTAAATATATAAACAGTGGCATGTAAAACGTTGATCATTCAATCAAGGTTTTGCACCATATATACCTCAACACTTTGAACACTTTCTTTCTTTAAAAAATACATCACTAGTTGACATTTGGCTCTCAGAACCAAGCACATGTATGTCCACATTAATCCCCTGAAGTCTATATATAAAATCTGAACCATCTGGGTTACATATATAGTTTTCAAAAACACCTCAGTCGACTTCCTAGATACATCAAAATATACAGTGTGAGCATAATGACTAGTGTGTGGTTGAGTGTCCAGGTGGCAGCACCATTGCAGCCGTCCTTGTCGTCACAATGACAGGTCTTCACCCTGACCCTGTATGTGCCCAGACGTTCCTTGCACCACCGACCGCTGTCTGGCCCCACTTCTCCCTTCTCTGCACACTGTCGGATGTATCGGATGTCCCAGTGACCATCGTAGAAAACTGTAGTACAGAGACATATAGAAACACTCACATTCATGATTGACACTTCAACCAGGTCTAAATCATTCTCTTGTAAATAGATTTTGGACATTAATTGTCAAAAACATAAAATACAAAGTTGTACAAAATGAACAAAACCGCAGTAACTCTGGTGTTATTCGGCATTAAGTGAGGCATATTTGCCACTGTTTTGGATTGTATGTGTGGAGTATACATGCTAGTTTTAAAAGGGCCTTTCAAATTGTTTTAGCCTCCAGCCCTCTTGTTACCAAAGGGTTAAAACAAAAACTAAAGAAACTTAGCATGGCGTGTCTACAAATAAGTTCAGAACCTACAGTTATGCCATCAAAAAAGCTCTACATGTGTGGATCTTTAACCATTTCTAAATTTTTTACCATTTCTAAACTCCCTGTAAACAAACAAAGCCTAGTAGCAGTTAGGCATGCAATGGTACACAATAGAGTCATAAATAAAAACAAACAAGCTTTTCATATTGCCACGGACAGCCATTTCTAAATATTAATACTATCCCTATATTTTATGTCCAAGTGATGACATTATGGCTGACTCAAAGGGATATGTGAATAATCTGACATACCTTCCTGGATGATTTTCCGACACATAGTTGCTTTATCTGGACATGGTATGAGTGGATATGTCATGTTGTCAAAGTAGTCTGCACAGCCCCTGTCGTAGAATGAGTTGCACTGGTAACATTTGAGAACTCTTTTTTTGGCTGTTTTTGTTGACTGGGAAGAAACTGAAAATCAAACCAGCAAGTTGTATAGACCAGATATATGCAGCAATCTTGTACATTGACTGGAATACTTGAGCCAGTATTTACAACTAGTAAATGCACATATTGGTACATTATTATGTACATTATGTACATGGCACACATGTACTGTGCCATCTTAAAACAAGTTTAAGTTTCAAATACTTTTTTAAATGCTGAACTATTTTTAAGCAGGATTTTTTCTGGAATGGAAGAAATCTTGCTGAATGCAATTAAATCAATGTTGTGTAACCTGCCGACTTCGAACATTTAAATTTTGTGTTGTTGAAAGTGGTACTTTGGAGATAATCAGGCCTGTCAGTGTAAATAATGTGAACTTTGGCACTGGCAGAGTAGCTGCATACACTGACTTCATGTGTTTCATCTAGCATAGCTGACATAGCGATTTTACATGTGTGTACTTATAAGCCTACTCACATGTAACTTCTTCCATGAAGTTGCATCAGTGTCAATCAATAATTGATTGTTGCATTTTATGTAATATAATTTATTTTATATAAAAAAGACATATCTGCTGTTGTCATTAATCTTGTTGTGAATAATAACAGATTACATTAATAAAAATAGTTGGCATTTAAGAAAGAGCAAAATCAGGAGACTGGTGGTGGTAAGACAGGTGTGGCAGATGAGAAGGCTTGGCAATGTGAAGGTGATATGATGCGTTGTGAGAGACATATTCAAGCCAGGGTGCAGATAACTGAAAAGTGGGAAAATAAAGATGTTAAATGCATACAGATATATAACGTGTCCAGATATGTTTCATATATTGGTTGCTTTTTTAAAAAAATGCATTTTCATCAATCATTTCAAACATTTGCATTGTATTTAAATGCACTGATTCTCATTTGAACCCAAGCATGCATGTATAATGATAATCGATTAAAATCGATTAAAATTATGGTAAAATATAGCACATTTGATAATAAAAGGGTACGTGTGTGCCAGACTATGGTGACCTGTACGGACTATGCCACATTACAAATATGTTGCTCAAAAATTTGCCGCCAAAGTGACCAACTAATTTGCTGAAGCATCCAAGAATTTTGTTGCCGAAGCGGTAATGCCACTGAAATTATCCGGAATCCTTTATAAGCATTGCCCATGCCAATTACCCACATAACGTCCACGCATAACAAGAAATTATTAATTAAATACAGACATAATGTGCACACAGGATATTTACATATGCACCATGATCATCTAGAGAAAGCTTTTGGAGACAGTTCGTTTTAACAACAGGTGGCATCAATTTGTTCTTCTTCTCATTCTTAGTGACTGATGCTGTCCACTGGGTGTTGTTTTTGCATCGTCATCTATATATATATATATATATGAATATATTTAATAAAGAAAAACAATTTAATTCTTAAAACGTCTGTACGTTTTTCAAGATTCAAAAACGCTAATAATTTATCAAACACTTCACCGGTTGCGAAAAAGATTGGTAAAGCCCATTGCCGTTGGGCCGAACCTGTTATGGGCCGAAACATCCAACACCCCCCCCGTACTAGTAACTAAGATCAGGAAATAGAGGACACTCCTAAATTATTTACCCAAAGAGCGATAAATAAATCTAAGAAAAAATGCATTCCCTCTTAGAGTGGCTGAACCATGGAATAGTCTCCTAAACTCTGTAATACAAGCTAGTGTTTAAGCAAACTATGTGGAGGGTTTATAGGCATACCAGAAAAAGGATGAAATTAGAAAATCTAAAAGAACCTTTGAAAAAAAACTGGCAGTTAATATAAAAAATGACAGCAAGAGTTTCTATGCTTATGTAAGGAGTAAACAGAACGTTCGAGATAAGGTCGGACCAATGGAAAACAACAGGGGAAACATAATTTCAGACGGGTTTCAAATGGCAGAGGTCCTGAATGAGTATTTCAACTCAGTATTTACCACAGAAGATATCAGCTCACTTCCAGTTCCATTTACTAAATTTGAGGGAAATAAATCAGAACATTTAGGGCAGTTATTTGTAACTCCTGTAATGATAAACAAAATTAAGAAGATGAAAGATAATAAATCACCTGGAGTTGATGGGATACCACCAAAACTGCTTAAGGAAATTGTTGAGCAAATTAGTACACCACTTGCAAAATTGTTTAACTTGTCACTAGAAGAAGGAATAGTTCCTTCAGAATGGAAAGAAGCAAACATTACACCACTATATAAGAAGGGATCGAGGAACAAGCCAGAAAATTACATACCAGTGAGTTTAACATCAGTTGTATGTAAATTACATTAATTAGAGACCACATGGTGGAATTCCTTGTAAAACATAATATAATAAATACATCTCAACATGGGTTCCTAAAAGCAAGGTCTAACCAATCTCTTGTGTTTTTTTGAAGAAATTACCAGTGGATGTTGTCTACTTAGATTTTCAGAAAGCTTTCAATAAAGTGCCACACCAAAGATTGATACTTAAACTAAAAGCCCATGGTATAGGTAATGATGTAATCAACTGGATAGAAAAGTGGCTTACACACAGAAGACAGAGAGTAATAGTAGATGGTGAGATTTCAAACTGGAAATCGGTTTTGAGTGGGGTACCACAGGGATCAGTATTAGGCCCTATACTGTTTTTAATATATATAAATGATCTAGAAGATGACATATCTAGCAAAGTACTCAAATTTGCAGATGACACAAAAGTATTCAGAAAGGTTACAAATGATACAGATAAACAAAGTTTACAGGATGATCTAGATAAATTAGTCAAAACCACACAAGAAAAGGACTTAGGAGTAACATTTAGTGCTGACATGAAAGTTTCAGAGCAATGTGGGATTGCTGCTTCAAAGGGAAATCAAATTCTAGGGCTAATTAGGAGAACTATCATGCATATGGAGAAACAGCTAATTGTACCACTGTACAAAGCAATAGTTAGACCACATTAGGAATATTGTATTCAAGCATGGAGGCCGTATCGTAAAAAGGACATAGACAAGCTAGAAAGAATACAACGAAGAGCAACCAAAATGATTCCAGAATTTAGAGACCTTAGTTACGAAAGTCGCTTATTACAATGTGGTTTGACAACACTAGAGACCAGGAGACTAAGAGGAGACCAAATAGAAGTATTTAAAATAGTGAACGGTTATGAGGATGTTGATAGGAATATGTTCTTCAAACTTAAAGAAGGCAGTAGAACTAGAGGACACAAAGCAGCATTAGTTAAGGAGCAGTGTAGGTTGGACATGAGAAAGTACTCTTTCTCACAGAGGGTGATAAATGAATGGAACAAACTGCCAAATGATTGTGTTAATGCTAGTAGTGTGAATATGATTAAAAATAGAATTGACAGATATTTGATAAGGGTGGGCTACACATAGATGAGAAAATTGTTGGACACTCGATAAGCCAATGGCTTCCTTGTCCACTTTGCCATCTGGAACCTGTTGTTTGGGATGGCAATCTTGTTAAATCTTTGTTAAATCTAGATCAATAAACTCATTTAAAAATCGTCTAGACAAATTCTGGTCTACCCAGACAATAATATACGACCATAAATCTACTTTAACAATAACTACTGGAAACGGAAATTATTATATAAAAATATTTTATTCTGAAGACCTGATCATCTGGATCATGCGATCAGAATCGTCATAAGGTATCATAAGGTATCGTAAGGTAAGGTAGTAGTAGCAATTTGAGTCAGTTGTCAAGACGGGTACCACTCAACTGTCCACTTTACAAGTGGTAATATTTGTATAATGTGTCTTCAAACTTGCTGTCAACTTCCAGAACATTTAGTATAGCCACACAGTCGTGTTAACACGCATGCACAGAGCGTTGATCAGAAGCAGCCTTTGCATAACTTTTTTACCTACTTTCAGCACTTTTGTAAATAGTTCAAAATGGCTGACACCCGCGCTATTTACTTGACCGATACGCCAGACGCATCGCGAGCTCTTAGTCCACCGCGTTCGCGAACACCTGCGAATCACGTTAGATGTGGGTGTTGTTCTGATAAATACTCACCATACTGTATTAGTAGAAACAGAGCGACGGCCACCCCGATCGAAGCAACAGTCCGTTTCATCTTGGATCGGTCTGTTTTTAATCGTTGGCCGTACCTTCCGACAAATAGGTCATTTACCGCGCAGGTGTGTGCGAATACCTCTTCACCTGTGGCGCACGGGCCGCTAAACAAGACCGGTGAGTGCGCGCCAACTTCACGTCAACCCATGTGTAACCCACATAGGCGTGTTTATGAAATAATATTTATTTCATAATAACAATTAGGCCTATTAATATTACTGAGAAAAAATATTTTGAATTGATGTAAGACAATTGACGGAAACACTTGTGTAAGGCGTACACACACTATGTACTTTATTAGCTTTGAACATCTGTTGCCATGCAATGTTATTTTAATATGTGATTTTTCATAATACATGACAAAATTATTTATAAATTCAGAAATACATTTTAGTGTTACTTTGCGCTTCTCAATAGCAAGTAAACTTTATTTCTTCGCGATAGTTTTGCTACAGAGATATTTTCTGGATTACAAGAATTGCAATTATGATTACGTGAACACGTATTAACGAATTAAATTGCCAACAGCGTTAGAAGTGTGTTGAGAACACTGTCAGGTTTATATCATAGAAACTATATAAAAAATAAAGTCTACTACAGAAATACTAATCACAACCGGGGCGCTACGATGTCATGGGGCGAGGCCATGTAAATCTGGGGGTGTTATATTTGTCTGCAGTTTGCATGATGAACCACAAGGCAAAAATGGCATAGTAAACACCGACTTTGATGCATGTAATTTCTTATTCATGTGTGTTAGTTGTTCCCTTGAGTGGGTGAGAGAACAACGAGACGGCGTGTGTTGTGATTACAAAGAACACATTCCTCACAGGTTCACCGTAATGGCTTCGTCCCGCTGACTACACCTGGCCGAGTGACGACATCAGGGAAAAGTGGGTCAGGTGGTCGTTGACAAAATGTCGAGCGATTTGAACACGGTGTTGTTCGTAGGCATAGTGTTGGGCTGCATAAGTATCGGTAAGTTCACTAACATGTACAGTTATTAATCATTTTCGAGTTTGTGTTACAAAATATATGCCTGCTACACTATGTACAGGAAATGGATGTGACAGGTAAATACAGGTGTCACCGATGATGCCCAATTATCGCCGACTAGAAGTAAGGGGCTTTTTTACACATATAAATACAAATCATAATGTCATGAGCCGCGCAAGTGAACATGACTATAACAAAACAAAAGTTACTGTAACTCTTTAATGATTATTCAATATCATATTATTATATTTCTTACCTTTTTATAATGTCTCGCCCAGGTAAACTATGCAATATATTGATTATTCTGCCTAAAACAGTTGCATGCAATAATCAACGTCGTAAAGTTGACCTAGATGAGATATTACAAAAAATTTTAATTATCTTATATAGCTGGGCCATACCTCTAACTATATAACATTATGAGAATGCATTAGCTGGGGGGTAGTGGTACAGGTGGGAGGTTGATCCTAAAATGGTGGGAGGTTGGCCTCAAAAATAGGTGGGAAATGAAATTGGTGGGAGATGGGAGGTGGATTCTCAAAATTGGTGAGAGATGAACTCTCAAAATTGGTGGGAGATGGGAGTTGAACTCTCAAAATTGGTCGGAGGTGGACTCTTAAAATTGGTGGGAGGTTGGCCTCAAAAACTAGATGAGAGGTTGATAGTTTTGCCACACCGCCTCAATTAAACATCCACCTTTGATTTGAGTGCATTTCACATACCGTATTTTAAAAGAAAAGTACCCTGGGACACAATCATCCTAATTCTTGTTAGCAATAAAAAAAATTAATGTTAACATTGACATGACTCCAAGCGCAAATGTAAGTGCATCGCTACAGACTTTACGCATGCATACATCATTTTAGTTAAGTTCACAATTAAGAATTGTCATGAAGACGGACGATGATATAACAATATTGCCTTACAAGATACGACAATAAACTGTAGACGACGATGGACAAGGAAGCCATTGGCTTATTGAGAGTCTAATCACTTCTAATTTATGCGTGACCCGCCCTTGTCAGCTATCTGCCCAGTTTTAAACATTCATTGAAACATTATAGAGAATGAAGGCAATTACCAATTATAAAGAATATTTATTTTGTATAAAAACCGCCTTATTACAAAAATACACTAATGCAAGTTTCATGTGCACATACAGGTGTACTTACATGACTTCAAACAGGCTGTGTCATTATTACGATGGGGTGTCAACATTTCATATGTGTAACAATAACATTGCCAGTTTCAGTAGAATCACAAAATACTCAACGTTATCATTTATGTATCGAAAATGGACACATAAGTGAAAATGTTGCCAGAATATGACCAGGTGTGGTTGCAAGAAAGACTAATTGGAGGGGCAAATGCTTTCGCTGCGTTTTGCTAGTTGTGGTGGGTCGACTGGATTTGAAGAATGACATGACCCAATGAGAATATCCATGCAAAGTTTCATGCTTATGTCAACATGTGAACGATTCTCCTAACAAATTCTCTTATCTGCTCTACTACCTGGGTTTCTGAGGATTTACTTATTTTAGGTTCAAAAGAAGTTTTCATATTATTATTAGAAGATCTATCTTAATCAAATTAATTTCTATGCAAGTAAATGTAATTGCGCTATTTTGTTCTTTCTCTACCATGTGAATAGTTTTAGTATTGTGTGGTGACTGTTCCTGATGTGGTTTGATAGCTGTATAAAACTACGTCAACATTTTGGTTGTTTAATCAAGAGCAACAAGTTACTGTGTCACTTTCTTGATTGATGTCCATCAGTCGGTCACTATATAATGTCCACGATAGAGAAGGAGGCAAAGAGGCAGAAGAGCATTTAAACTCGTCGCTGTTCTCGTCTTCGTGCGTGTGCTATCAGTTCGGAGAGATGGTTGTTCGATGACATTTGTTTCACAGCACTTGCGTAAAATAGATTGATGTGGAGACCACGTGAAGGTTGTCGTCTTCTCTGAAAGTAGAATATATATATATATATATATATATATATATATATATATATATATATATATATATATATATATATATATATATAGTTGGTTAGTATGACAAACATATATTGCATCATACTAAACTTCGTCACATTCGTACATAAACGAGTTGGTGTTTTACTCATGCAGGTAGCGCCATCCAGTGTTACCAGTGTGACAGCAACGAAGACAAGTCATGTCCGTCGAACAAGCCCTTTGACCTTTACCTCAATGCACTCGTCGACTGCAACAGTTTCGAGGCGGACATTCCTGGCATTTTTTGCATGAAAATCACACAACAAAGTCCCGGATGTAAGTACCGCGCTGCACTGCGCACTGAAGGATCATGTGTGTTGCTTTTCTAAGTTGTGGCAGGGGTGATTATGATAAATTTTCACGCATGCGCGGAAGCTGTCATTGTACGCTAGCCTTGCTGTAGATATGCCACTATATGTTAAAATTGAATGACCCTAAATTCAATTCACGTCAACACTGGCGTAATGTAAAAATTAATAGGAAATGAAACGATCATGTCAATTAGGTTGCATGGTTATTTAATTACGTAAAACCACGTTATCGCGGGGACGCGTCGTCTCGTGTCTTGTCTTGTAAACGCAGTGTAAAATTCCCGGAAAACGTTCAGTTCGTATTATTCATTAACATTAGATAATTTACAAAGCTTACATGTTATACTAACTGAACAGAAACATTTCTGGTTTAGGGTATGGATGGAAGAAAATAACCCGCAGGTGTGGACGCAGATCATCGACAGGTGAGTGGGGGTAGCAACGTAGCACATAATCTGGGTAGCTACAGATTGTCGTACGTTACAACACAATATGTATACCCGCGTTCGGAAGTTAGCAAGACATCATTGAACCGACTAATCGAAGTATTTGTGGAAACTGGCGATGCATAGGAGGCAATAACACTTCTGAATGTGTAGACCATGCAACTTACCGGTCGGACTGGCTTATTTGACATAATTTTTTATTAATAACATATTGTATTCTTCTGTTTCTTCAACCATCTGTTCATGACTTTTGATTCAGTCTGTTTTGTGTTCCATCCTCATACGGTTCTCTCTCTTATCATTTTATTTTCTGCGCTGTTTTTCGACTTTTGTTTCGAAAGAGATCAGCTCTTTGTTATTTCGACGTGTGTTACAATTTCCCAACAATTCCCTTCAGTTAGAGACACAACCAACAACGTTAAACTTGTTAACATTCTGTATTTTTGACACGAGACTGAAAAGAACAACAGGACCTGTGTTGAACAGTGTGATGATGTTCCAGGCGTGGCGTGGGGGTGTCACTGGGACTACGAGGAAAACGGGGTTTGGAAGGAAGTATGCTATTGTGAAGACAAAGATGGCTGCAATGCGTCTTCACAACTTCGCTATGGTGCAACGCTCGTCATCATAACAACGCTCTCTCTGCTGTTCGGCCATCTTTGATTGTCGACTGTCTTCGAGTATCAAGTTATCAACTATGCAACTATTCGAATTACGTTTCGATATCGTGGTCTGAGTAATTAAAGTAGTTACAAGAACAACCATCTAGGATGGGTGTAATATTGAATTTATTGTGATTGTTCTTAATCTAATATATATGTAATATATGAAATAACAGTGTCTCTGTGTTCATTTTTCATACTGAAACTCCGAATTGTGCAGTTAGTAATTACCCGGATAGGTGATTTAACTGGCGTTGTGGTGTTAATTGTCTTTGTTGACCGCGACGGACTGCCGATGATGATGATGATAAAGGCATGATGAATACGATTGACTACAAACTAAAATGTTTATCAATAAAATATGCGCTTTATAATTATATAATGTAATGTAAACACGTTTTTATATAAAGCGTTTTGTATTGTTAACTAGTACCAGTCAACAATACTGTAATGTCAGTCAGCAGGACGTGTAGCGGGTCTAATGCTATTCACTTCCCAAGTTATGTATATATTGTTTTAGTTTAATAAAAAAAAACATTTGTCTTCCAGTATGTAACTTGTTGGAATATTGTTCAGTAGTCTTTCTGTTACAATCGTTGATACGAGTAGTTTGATTCAGTTGTACTATGCAACTCCACCTAGCTCTCCGACTTAAAAAGCATTTTCACTCCGTGCATTCAGACCTAACTAGATTCAGAAAACGAAATGATGACGCCATAAAACAACGGAAAACGCTGATATGGCTTACGACATGCTGGTGGCCTTAACCACACGGACACACACACACGCGCGCGCACTAAATTATATTCCAAACAATATATATATATATGGCGTATATATACGTCACCTGATTACGTCGTCGCAGATGAGGTTGTCTATGTAAGATAATGTCGGGTCAAAGCTGACCAGTCGTGTCCGCCTCCTAATCTTCAGTACTGCCATCGCTCGTTCTTTTTTCAAACGGCTCACAATGTGCATACAATACTGTACATGTACACGCGCACGCACGCACACACTTCGATACACACAACGGGCTGAGCAGCTCCACCGTTTCATAAATTTCTTGACGTCTCTTACCGACGCCTGTTCCTTCAGCGGCGCACCATGTCAAATTTAACAATGCCCTACTAGAGATTTTGAAAATATTGTCGGGCAAGTGTGAACGCTCACATCCGAAGGTTTCATTCCTCACCTCACCTATCCTCTTCGGGCCCAGTGGCCCATCTCCTCCATGTCGCTCTGTCAGCTGCTACACGTCTGGCTTCGTTCCAAGCAGTTCCATCCAGTAGGCGTCTTTAATTTTTAACGACCTTTCTTCTACCTTCGGGTGTCCAGGTCAACGCCGTCTCACATTTGCTGTTCTTGTCCATTCGTAGGATACGTCCTACCCATTTCCATCTTCTTAATTTGACCTCGGTGCTGATTGTCTTTAAATTTTTATTTTTGCAAGAATATCTTGATTTGATACAGCGTATGGCCATCTAATTTGTAGGATTCGTCTTAAGCACTTGAAAAAAACGTATCTCACTTTCTGTTGTCTCCTATGTTTATTTTCCATGTTTCACTCCCATACAAAAATACCGGTTTAACAAGTGTGTTAAAAAGCCTCAATTTAGATCTCAATGTGCATATATTTGAACTCCATACTTGTTTTAGCTTCATGAAGGATACCCTGGCTTTACAAATTGTATTAACAATGTCATCACTGCCTCCTCCTTGCTTACTGACGTTAGCACCCAGGTAGTTATACTTGTCCACTTCCATTTGGTTTTTGATCATCAATTAGTATTATGTTTTTGCACTTGCTGTTTATCCTCAATACTTGAGTTTTTTTATATATTCTTAGTCCTGTCCTTGCTGCAAATTGATTCAGTTGTCTTGTCTTTGTTAGTGTGTAGCATGATGACATGAGTGCTATGTCATCGGCAAAGTCCAGGTCCTCTAGTTTTGACGTGAAGTTCCATCTTATCCCTGTTTTGTTTCCTGCTGTTGTGTTTCTCATTATCTAGTCCACTACCATCAAGAAGATAAATCCAGATATTACATCTCCTTGTTTAACTCCGGTTTTGAACTTGAACCACTCCTGATTCCCCACCTTCGTCTAACACTGCACATTCACTATCTTCGTATAACATCTGAACCATGTGGATTATCTTGCGTGGAATTCCATAGCTCTCCATGATTTTCCATAGACTCTGTAGGTGCACTGAGTCAAACGCTTTTTTAAAGTCCACAAACGTGATGTATAGATTTGCCTGCCATTCCACTACCTGTTCCATAATATTTCGCAAAATAACTATATATTCTACTGTGCCTCTCTTATGAAAAGAATGACACAAGAATAAGAATGGCAACACGAAATGCATGTATTATGTACTCATGTGGCTGTTACAGAAGGAGTCGTCTAATTTGTTGAAAATGTATGCTCCTGTAGGACGGTCATCGTGCGGCCCTTCAGTGTTAACGTCTGTGTATCGTGTCCGTTATCCACTTGGAAAAGTTGACGACTTTCGTGTAGATTCCGTACGTGCCCTTGTGCCCGCATCCCACCCCGAAGCTCGTCACCCCATAGACGTGCCAACGCCTCACCCCTTCCCTGTCGACCTGGCACATGAGCGGGCCTCCGCTGTCCCCGGCGCACGCGTCCACGCCGCCGTCCTGGTAACCAGCACACATCTGGTTGTCCGTCAGGTCGAACTCAACCGACTCACGGCACGCGTCGCCTACGACCAGCGGCAGTGCCGCCTCGCGCAGCACGTCGCTGCCGTACACGTGCGTCGCCTTCGACTTCCCCCAGCCAACGGCGTAGCAAAGCGTGCCGGCGGGAAGTTCGGCGTCCGGCACGCATGCGCACTGCTCGTGTCGCGCGGGTGTCTTCAGCCGCAGAAGCGCGATGTCGCTGTCGATTGTCTCGATGTCGAAGTCGTCGTGCACTAAGTACTGGTCGACTTCAACGTTGGATTCCGTTCCTTCATGTCTGTTGAGGTCGTGTTCTCCAAGCCGGATAGACAGACGACGGCGACGGCCATTTTTACGGACGCAGTGCGCAGCCGTCAAGACCCACTCTGGCGCAACGAGCACGCCGCCACAATACTGGAGACGCCTGCCCGACATAAGCGCCACCTAGTGTCAAGGGATCAAAAGCAAACATCGTTAACACAATAACTTTGTCATATACAGCTTAGATTGTAAGCTCTCGTGGACATTGCCGTGATCCAGTACATATTTTATTAAATGGCCGTTTATGTATAATATTATTATTATTATCGTTTCCCATCCTCACGGCTTGAGGTCATATTCATTTACTTAGCACATTCACTGTTTAGATTACAGTCTACCACTTAGCCCACACAGTACAGCATCAACTCATGTAATGCACTCACGAGTACAATGTGAACGCTCTGCTTGCAAAATTTGCTTCCACAATTGGAAATCACCCGCGTGAACAGAACTATATGCGCGTGTAGTTAATATCATTTGGTAAAAATCGCGAATCAAAAAGATAGTGTCAGTGACAACACGGTATCCTGCCCTGGTTGCGGTGGAAAATCCCACCGTATAGCTATTATAAACTTGTATGCAAGGTCACCATTTTATACATACGTGTCTAAATAATAACTACAAATATAGATGTCTGCCATTTACTGGACCTGGACATTGCGTTTGGCGTGACCACCGATTTTACCTGCCACGGCCAGCTGCCCCGGCTTGCAATGCGTCCACCGACGATGCGCAGTTCCCGCTGAGGCGGCCTCACGCCGCACGACCCGGATGCCCAATTTGAGGTGGCCGCCAGGGGCTCCTGTTCGGAAGACGTATTCGCATTGTTTACGGAGGCTGAGTCGTCATCCTCTATAAGTGGAAGTGGCCGTTGTTTAACACCGGAAAACCACGAACAAATGGGCAGCAGCAGCAATAACCATTTACTTAATCCAACTGATAATGCTTGCTCGTGTGGTAATATTTCTTTGCGCCTTAGAAAGACCAATTTAAATTTAGTGATGTGGTAATTTTGTTGTGATTGTACCTACATGGCCTTATCAGTGAAGGTGGCCAATAAAGAAAGGTTGCAAGAAAAATGACAATTCCGGGTGAAAATAGTAGCTTTGGCTGGATAGATTGATTAACGTGCGAAGTAATGAATAGATAACAGAGACGGTAATTGGAATGAGGAAAAAGATGAAGTTATGACCCCCCTTCCCGTGTCGCAAACAACCCTGAATTCACTATGCACGCACATCGTTTTTGGTGACGCATGCATTACATTTTCAGCGAGCAGTAACTGCATGCCACCAAGGTTAACCGTTACACTTGACCATACCGTTTAACAGGTCAGATTCTGTTTGCCAATCCTCTTCTTGGTTGTTGCTGCCAACTTCCGGGTCGCAGTTACTTCCAGGTGCGTAGCACTCTCGCTCCTCGCGCAAGGTAGTGTTCTTGCACCAGCGCTTCAGTCTGCACGTGCGCGACCGGCGTTTCCGGCACGAGCGCAGGCATGCTGACCATGGCGACCACTCGCCGTAGAGCAGGTCGTACACGGCACCGCGCATGCGTGGCGACTCCCGATTGAGAGTCCGCGACTGGCGATGAGAAGGCAGCATAATTATGTGATACATTTTCTTCAACGATGCTTTATTAATCCAAGTACAATTTTGTACTGCAACATATTACCATGTCTTTCGCGGAGATAATTAAACAGCGAACGAACCCGAACGAAGAACGCCATTACTTATATGCAGTAAACTATATTTGTGAATTATAATAGAAAAATAATTAAGCTCAGTTGTCACAACAGGCTTATTTCTAGCTGCGACCGCTTCACACTCAGCAGCAGCGACACGTAGTGGTCACGATTTCCTTTCGCGTTGCACCATCTTTCTCAAAGTACTTTGATCACACGTTATCGTGTATAATGGTAGCGGGAAATTTTCCCATAATTGGTGACGTCTTCTCGTTCATTGGATACGCATCAATCATCTAGTCCCATAAAGGTTATACACGATACTTCTCCACTGGTGGAGAACTTTTTTCATGTTCAGTAACTGAAACTGTTACACCGAATTCAGACGCGAGTAGTTTAGAAATAGTTAAGTTTGTTCTCCCCGGTCTTCTAATGCTTTGGTTGCCAAGTAACCCGCTCTCCCACCAATTCTCTACCTCTGGAACAGTCACCTGCAATTTGGGCTCGCCTCCGTCTAATTATCTATGAGATCTTTATTGCTTCCACGTATTATTCTCCTACTGGATGCACACTCGTGTCCTTCTACTGAGTGTTCAATGTTCTATCATTTTCGACAAAGACGAACATTCGCCAGGCCCAGAATATGCATTATTTATTTTTAAATAACAACGTTCGTTTGTTTACTAATGAACAAAAAGAAGCATAACATTCAAATGGTTGCAGTAAAGTTGTTGAGATGATCATTTAGGGTTT
>BSQZ01000083.1:28067-45567 GCA_033239005.1 Lamellibrachia satsuma | reverse complement strand
ACGATAGGATACGAGTGCACACGTATTTTATTGAGTATAATACAAGCAGCATGGCGATACATCAAGCGTGGTAGCGTGTAATATCACTACAACTACAACTACGATGAATATATATGAATCGACTTGCGTATGTTGACCATCGCGCCAGAGGTCGTGAGCTTAGGGGTGTTTCCACCGCGCCAGAGGCTCGAGGATGATGACGAGGCGACTTGCGGATGTTTACCATCACGCCAGAGGTCGCGAGCTTACGGGTGGTGCACCACCTCGCCAGAGGCTCGAACGATGATGATGATGTGGTGTACTGCTACTATGAGCGATAATACAGTGTACCACAATATCGCAGCTGTTTTAAGCCAATCAAATACGCGGCAATCATTAACTACCGAATAGGTGCCGAATATATCATCAGTCTCTGTAAGATACACGATAGTAGGGTATACCCTTTTTCAATAGTCTCATCCAATCGAACACTTCAACATCGTTATTGACCAGATTAGTGTGGAACATGTTTACGAAACTCTTCATAGAAGAACCTTTACAACGAAACATGACATAAGCAACACAATATTGTCCGCAAACGTTAGACAGAGGACTCTGAAGTCTCTGGGTATTATGAGTCCATTCGGAACAGTGTTTGTTCAGGAAGGTGCGGAACGCTGCGTAACGAGGCGGCAGTCCGTACGAACAGAAGTATTCGCCGCGTCCGTCGGCGTCCAGGTACAGCGCTATCCAATGTTCGCCTGGTTCGTCGCCGTTGTCGGTGTTGCACACGAAGGCTGCGGGCAGAGTGCCGTCTATCGTAGTGGGTAGTCCGTCTCTGGGTACGACGCCGCGAAATATAGTTCTGGTGCACGGGTCCACCGCCAGTAGTCTAGCGATCTGCAGGGTGTCCATTTTAGTAGTCGTAGATGACGTTGCGATTCTTGTCGATTTCCAGCACGGACTCGAGTTCGGCGTAGGCGACGACGTTCACGGTGTTCAGCAGCGCATTGCGGAAATGAACTTCTATGCGCAGGTTGCCCTTTTGTACCAGATGGAAGCAGGGACCGTCGCACTGATCGGGGGTCAGGTCGAAACCGAAGAAGGTGTAGCCGTGTCGGTAGTCGCTGCGAGTCAGTCCGTTCCCTTCGTCCTGCCACAACTTACCGGTCGACGAGAACAGACTCATGTAGCTTCTGACAAAGAGGTTGTCTTCGAAATTCGGCTGGAAAGGTTTGGAGGGTATCTGTCGTCCGTCGACGTACACTGCGAGGAAGCTGATGGCGTTGTTCTTGGCGTGGAAGGGATTCTTGTCGTACGCTCCGTTGTAGGCATCGTTGTCGACGCAGCCCAGCACCAGACGTTTCGGCAGGGTGCCGAGGAACAGGTTCTCGTACGTGTGCGAGCGAGTGCCGGCAGGAATGGAGTACACCTTGCACTCGACGGACCGCATCGGATACTTGACCGTGCTCTTCTCCAAAGCCTTGACGTGTGCTATCTGCACGCTGGGATTCACGGTGACTTTCTTTGCAAACAAGCAGGCATTGACTATTTGTATCTTGTAATCGGGGTTTGCTCCACCAGCCATGAGTGCAAAAGCAGGTTTGCTACGCACCAGTCGTATCTTGACGTCGACGCCGTTGATGAGGAATTTATCCTGCAGAAAGAGGTCCACGTGGAGACGACCCATCATATCGACAACACGGCTCCTCAGGATGTTCTGTCGTCGAGCTACGAACCCTTCGTTAGCTGCGGGTCCGTTGGCTATCTCGCAGGCGTCCATGCGAGTGGCCGTGTCCTTGTGCCACAGCTGACTCGTCAGTTGCGTGTCCTTGGCATCGGGCCCGTAGCTGAGCAGCGTCTCTATGTAGGCGCGATACGCATACGTGTGGGTCGAAGGGGTCACGAGCGTATTGTTCAGTAGACGTCGGCTTGACTGATCAGTGCATGTATCCAGTTATTCACCGGTGCCACGGGATCGACCAAGTCGATATCGTCCCCGTTGGCTCGTGTCACCTTCGCTTGCACGTGCAGTATCGTGTTGGCGAGATCCAGGTAATCGTCTCCCGATCCGGGTATGAGGAATTCTATCGGTCCACCCGAGTCCAGAGAGGACAAAGGCTGATGTTCCACTACGTGACTGTCGATGATGCTGGTCTGAGTGGGGGGTACGGTAAAGAGATCCAGCTCGGTCTTGACCCCTTCACACGACTGTTTATGTACGAATGCCATCGTCGTCGTCGAATATGTCGGCCTCGCGTTTCGTAGACGTCTGTCTCTTGCGTCGTCTCTTTGCTAAAGTGACTCCTTTCTTTGCCGGCGCGCGTTTTATACGTTTACGAGGTCGTACGCCAGGAACCATACGCATCAGATTCCTACCGGCATCTGTGACACGTCGTTTGGTTGCCTTTTTTATGCTCTGTCCAGACATGACGTCGTCGGCTATGCGCACGCCGGTCTTCAACGCTCCCCTTCCCAACGCAACGGCACCTCTCTTGATGAGTGGCATGGCGCTGCGCAGCAGACCGGTGAACAGACTACCTAGTCCGTGTCCCCGCTGATATTGAGCACCGGCAAAGTAGGGCAGCGCACCACCTGCCTGACGTGCGTAATACTCGTTGTAATTCATCTTCAGAACAGTCCGATCCTGCGCCGTCGAAAATGAAGTGTCACGGTCACTCTACCGTACTCGAATGGCACGCGTCGTCCTGTGTCGTCCCTTATATCGATTTCAATCGACTTGAAGTGCGAGTACAACAGAGGCGCGTAGTGAATGTTAGTGAACCTGTCGGATACCGTTTCGCCGTGACTTCCGACAACCGGAAGGGCTCGCAACAAAGGTGCGACAGTGTCACCTACTATGCGAGACTCCACGACGTCTGTGTAAACGTATATGGTATCGAACCCTTGATTCATCTGCACCACGTGTTCGGCTTCTTTACGGTAGGTATAAGGACCATCGGGAGTGTCTTTGGGTGGTAAAAACACGGTGACCGACGGTGTGAGACCGAGATTCCTTCCACCTTCCACATTCTCGTCCGTTGTTATCGTCTCTGCTGTTGCTGTCGCTGCTGTCATGATCGATGGCGGACTGGTGACCACTGTGGGGTCGAAACCTAACATTCTTGCCAATGCACTGCGGTGAGGTACAGTGAACTCGGTGCCTGGTGTCATGTGCATCGTCATTTTTTGAGTGACGGGGCTGTAGGTCAACTTTGCTCGTATCTTATCCGTCGCCATACTATCCAGTCCCTTGTTGACGTGATCCATCAATATCGCGGGAGACTTGTAATATCCAGCACTGATCCTTGCATTCGAGGTTAGACCCACAGCAATAGTCTCGTTAAGGAAGAGCCAGGTGTCGTGCGTACCTAAGTTGTACCACGTATGCGGGTACTGTATTTCTGCCAACCCGCATTCCCACTCGCCAGTCAGATCGATAAGTCGAGGTAAGTCTGTGATGTAATGAGCCAACGTATTGTTGGGATACATCTTCATGGATGCGTTGCTAGGCAGTGTCAGGTAGAAATCACTCGCCATGACGTCTCAACGTGGGATTGGGAAGCAGGTAACCCAAAGAACTACTCAACAGAGCCGTCCACAAATTAGAATTCTCGTGACCTGTGGTCAGATTGTAAATGCTTATTAGAATGACCGTAAACAAGACGAGCACCTGACACAGAAAGACTATTTCCTCTTTAGGACACGCGGTACCGAACAGATGCCAAGGAGTGCTACTGCTACCGCTACTGCTACCGCTACTGTCCTCTACGTTCTGCGCGTCAGTACTGTCCTCTACTACTACGTCCTCTTGTTCCTCCTGATCGACGACGGTGAAATCTCGTGTTGTCGTGTCATGTGTCATGTCTCGAATGGAGTCTTACCGAACGCGTGGCTAGTCTTTATAGTAGACTGCACCAGTGCCTTGGCATCTATCCAGCTGTTGAATTTGGAAGGGTAGCCAAACCATTTCACGAAAACTTGATTTCGTCCACCTACCTTGCGCCGGTCCAGGACCTCTTGCACGTAGAACAGTTTATCGGGGGATACCAACACTTTCTGCAACTCCATTTCGTAGAAGGTACCTTCCAGCACTTCGCCGAGATCGTCCTTCAATCGATACACGGGTGGATCGGAGGGATGAACCTCGTGTATCGTGAAAATCTCTTCGCTCCAGTTCGCCGTGTACCCTTTTCGAACTTACCTTTGTACTTGCTGATACGTACGCGATCCGACACGTGCAACTTGGGCACGCCCTTACCGTCGTGACCGTACAGTCGCTGCCACACCTTTTCCTGATTACGGTAACTCACCTGTGAAGGAGCCATGCCGATACTGCGGTGGTAGCTGTTGTTGTACGAATGCACCAGGTCCTGAAGGATGTTGATGTATCGCCACGTCTGGTGTTTCGTGAAGTATCGCCACATGCGTGTCTTCAACGTCCTGTTGAATCTTTCCACGATGCACGCCTTCGTCTCCGCGTTGTGCGTGGAGAAGTGATGGATGTTGTGCTTCTTCAATAGAGTCTGGACGGATCTGTTCAGAAATTCCTTTCCTTGGTCTGTCTGCAACACCTTTGGCCAGCCTTTGCTGAACGTGCTGTCAAGTGCCGCTACCAACGACGCCGCGGACTTGTTCTTCATGGGAACACACCAGGCCACTTTCGAGAAGACGTCGATCACCGTGAGGAGAAAGGTCATACCGTCGTTGTGCTTTTTCAAATGCGACAGATCGACGAGATCGGCCTGCCACTGCTGATGCAGACCGCTCACGATGACGCGTCGTCTCTCGAAACGACGTCTAGCCGGCTTGTGTAGGGTATAGGCGTCCTGTTCCGACAACCATTCCGCGACCTTTTTTCTTGATATGCGCGTGACGCGTCGCAAGGCATCGGGTCCGCCGTAACTACCTACCCTTTTCGGATCGAAGTAGACCGTCCTAAGTGTTCGTTCTTTCTTCGGTGCCATTAAAAGAGTTCCGAAGGACTGACGGTTGTGACGTTTACTGCGCAGCACGGTGCGCAGCACGGTTCGTGACGACTAAGAAAGAGTACGCTGACGTACACCAGAAGTCCCACTACCACACCCAAGACGATGACGAATGATCTATATTCTAGTACTGTGATCATACTCTGCAGAGCAAATGTTGTAAAGATTTCGCACTACGGCGTCAGCAATCAAGTACAGTCCAACGCAAAATACTGTAACGACGACGGAACGGTAGTACGTGTCCTGTGGATCGTTCGACATCGCAGTGCACACTGAGCTGTGGACGCGTGTTGCAACGACTTAAATGTCTTCCCAACTAGCCAATGACGTCAGTGCCTTGCGTTGACGTTCTGGAGGTGGGGTGAGCATGGAATGTTCCATTTGTCCGCGTCGACGAGCGAGGGGTGTCCAACTGAGCGATCTTCTTGCGCTAGCACCAGAGCGAGGAGTAGCCGGCATTCGACGACGACCTGGAGTGGTGGATGTGCTCGGTGTCGGTGCCTGGCGTATGTAGTCTCTCCTGGCGACGTTACCGACCAACTCCATGGGCAGATTCATGGCACGGAGTTGTCTTGCAAACGGTTGCCATCCCGTCGGATTGGTCTTTCTCTTGCGCAACACATCGTTCACGAGATCCACCACGTTACTTCCGACGATGGGCACACCCTCGTGTATCAGTTCGCCGCGGGCGGTCCAAGACATGTTTCTTTTCATGCGTTCCATCAACCGTCTGGCTTTGCCTTGCATGGTCTTGGGAACGGTATCCACGACGTCGGCTTCCATCTCGTTAGCAGGAGCTGCCCCCGGCCCCGCCCCCGGCCCCGGCCCCGACCCCGGCCCCGGTCCAGACTCGTTCACCGAGATCACTCGTGTCGGTTCCTTGGCGTGTTTATCGGACAAGACGTTATACCGTTGCAACACCTGATTATACAATGTGACCTTGGTCCTGTCGTCGAGGTCCTTTCTGTCGAGGATGGCCGTCATCTCGTCATCGAGAGCTCGCACCTTCTTACCTAAGGTATCCGTCGGGGGTGGGGGTGATCGAAGCGTGTCCAACATTCGTGGATCTACCAAGGCCATCTTGCGTGCGTGTTCCATCTAACCTCCCGAACGAAGATGGCGCGACCTGGTTGCTTGCGGGAGCAGCACCTCTCGAAGCAAGGGTAGAAACACCGAACTTGCCAAAGGTGCTAGGAAGGCCGATAGGAACCCTCCGCTCTGTCCTTCGCCGACCTGTCGGTTCAGCAAGAGACGTCTTCTTCTACCGGCCGACGTTCGACTGTGAGCCAACTCCCGTAACCTCTTCCTGTATTTACTCAAACGACGCCTCTGTAATGCAGACAATGGAATGTTCTGTTTTAATATGTTGTAGGCACACTCGGCTAGCGCACACAAAAGATCGGCGTCAGCGTTTTCGATGATGGCTCTTTTCAGTTTGTTGTTCTTGATCCTGTTCAGCGCCTGTATGCATATAATGTGTCTCTTCACCAGGGCAGACATGGTGGGAATGAAGAGACTATCCACGCGTGCGGTCTTTTTATACCTTCGGCAAGTACACGTACTGAACACCGTCGTCTGGAAAGATGGTCGTGCGCAGACGCATGTCCTCGGGCGTGTCCTGCTTGAGATCGACCAATAGATAACCGTACGGTACCGAAGTGGCGTCTTTAAAAACCTCTTGAACGAATTTGCCGCGCCCCGGATACATCTGTCGAGCCAAGTGCGACATCTGCGATGCGTCACGAGGATTCTTGAACACCACCATGTATTGAGAATTCAGACTGATGGTACGACTCTCTTTGTTTTTGGGGAAAAGGTTCTGTACGAGATACAGCACGGACGTGTTCCTGTGATGACTCTTTTTAGTGAACAAGGTCGTGACCCGTTCGTCCGTTTCTGCCATGAGATCGTCTATGACGATGAGGTTCCTCGTCGACGAATCGAACATGCTGGCACTCGGCAATCCTTCCTCGAAGCGCACGTCCGTCAAGTCCATCGTTGCGTAAGCCTCTTGCCATTCTCCGTAACACCACGTGATCCGTTCGGGAGGAGGATCGATCATCGCAGCAGCGTGACGTAGCATACGCGTCACGAAAGTACTTTTGCCGCATCCCGTCGGACCGGCGACGATGCACGTGAAAGGATGTTTCCACCGCGCGTCCATGGTCGCTTATGAAAGACGACCGCCGTGCATCGTCCTTTTCTACACGTCCACCGGACCCGTGCTCACCCCGTCCTCGTGCACCACTCGTTTGGGATAGAAGTAGGTGAGAGCCGCTCGTTCCTGCACGTACGTCATCACGGTCGAGTGACGCACCCGGAACCCACGGTTCTTTCCACTTCCGCTCCGACGGTTGGTGAGCACCTCCAGGAACGCGTTCTTGTCGATGTCGTTGTGACGTTTGCTCAGTCCTTTGGTGCTGTATTTGTCGGTAGGTCCGAAACAATAGTACGTCTTGCTGCACAACCCCACGAACCCGTCGCCGGACCATTCCACCTTGAACAGACCAGGTGTCCTCTTGTCGTACGCCCTACGCGCTTTACAGCACGCCTCGTCGCCGACCCACGGTCTATTGGCGAGTCGACAGCGCACGTACTCGTTCCGATGGTCGTCGCAACATTCGGACGGCAACCATTCGGAGCGGTGCCGGAAGTAATGTTCTCGTAGTTCCGGAGTCACGAGGGCGTCGACGGACTCGCCGGCCAAGGCCAAATAGGCAGAATCTGTATCTGTCTCGCAGTACTGAAAAAGAGGGCGCTCCAGGTACCTGTCGATGAAGTCGTAGTAGAACTGTAACATGCGCATCTTGGCGTACTGCAGAACGAAGAATCCCACGTGTATGGGCAGGGTGTACGTGACGGTCTTCTTGTTCATCTCTATCTCGTACGTATCATCCACGATGACATCGAGTTGTCGGAATCTCTTATCGTTGACCAAGAGCGATGCCGCCTTCTCCTTGCAATAATTGACGTCGCGATGTCGGTCCACGTTGGTTATGGTCTTTCCGTAACCCGAGTTCCCCAGCAACTTCATGGTGTCTGCGATGATGGCCTTGTGCGAGTGGACGTCTCCTTCGCGTCGCGCCGCGGACACTGCATCGCCGAACCGTCTGAAACACGGGACGGGATCGTACTCGATGACCTGATACACGTGCGTCACCTCGAGACCGTGGTCCATGTACCATCGCAGCAGAGGCGTGGCAAGCAGGATCTTATCCCCTCGATAACTACCCACGAGCATGCGTCTCGGTGTCGTCATGATGTCGTGCTCCTCGGCGTATCGGCGCATGAACGGTCCGAGATCGTCGCGTGTCAGTCGGATGTTCTTGAACACTGGCTGCATCTCGGCAAAGTGTTCTCGCAATGCTTCCGGTACGCAAAGGTCACACTCGATCAGACCGAACACGGTTCCGGCACGCACGCCGCTCAGGATCTGTTGTGACGTCATCGTCCATCGTGCGTGACGTCGGCGCGGAAATGCAGCATCCAGAAGCTTTTTCACGACAGGATCTCGTCTCGTCTGTTTCCACTCGCATTCCCACATCTCTACGACTTTGACAAAGTGACGGAGGTAGACGGTGTTCTTTCGGGTGTCTTCGAGCAGTTCAGCCATGGGTTTCCCATTGACCTCGTTGACCTCTTTGCCAGTGCACGAGTGACCATGGAAAAAACATCCATGGTACTGATAAGCCGTTTTCGTCTCGCTGCACCACCCGTCCACCAGCAGTTTGCCTATTCTCTTCTCTCTACCGTTGATCTGGTGTCGTATGACGCGTCCCGTACGTTCGGATTCCCAAGTCAACCATTCCGCGGCCATCTGACCGTACAGCTGCGCCGATTCCGGTCGGAAATCCTTCTCTTCCCGTCGTCGCGTGTACCATCCCATAGGCATGTCTTGCATGAGTGACCACAAGTACAGGGCATTGGCATCGTATCCAACGATGGACCTACAAGGACGAGCGGCCTCTCCGTACTCGTTCTGACGTAGCGTGGTGACCCCTTTCTCGTGATAGCGATGAAAAATGAGCGAAGCCCCGCCAACCACGTGATCTTTGACGAGATGATGAAGATCTTTATTCTTCTCGTTGAATATGGTAAAGTAGGTCTTCTCGGGAAGGTCGTTGAACAGGTAGAGCAAGGTCAGACCAGGTACGCTGATGCCTTGCTTGAACATGTCTATGCCACGTTGTTCGTAGAAGGCAAACTGTCTGTCGATGGCCTGCAGAAAGGGAACCACGTCTCTGTTGTTGTACCAGACGAGAAAGTCTCGCAAAGTCGTCATGGAATTGTCGCGCCAGGCCTCTTGACAACTGGCATAATCCTCGTCGGAGATACCTTCGTTCTTCAGTCGACTGAAGAAGGCCTGTTTCGACGGAAGTGCAGTGTCGTCGAGTCTCTCCAGACGGTCCATGTACTCGTACGGGAAATGACCTTTGTCACCTCGCATCCGTACGCCTTCAGATACTTGTCGTAACTGAACCCGGGAGCTATGTAGTTGGTCATGTCTAGGAATTTCAGCTGATCTGTCGAAAGACACATGAAAGTGTTGTTGCGTTTGATGACGAAAAAGTACCGACCCCTTCATTCTCTTCGTCTTTGTCGTCTTGTTCTTCTTCTTGTTCTTCTTGGTCCTTTGATCCGGTGGATAAGAAGTAGGGTATGAGAAACTGTTTGATGGCATTGAGATCATACTTACCCGAATTGAACCCGATGACAGGTAACTGATGCATCCAGCCATAGAGTTGTCCCATCAGCTTTTTGTATGGATTGGTCGTCGGACGAGATTTCTTCTTATCGATGGCTGCTCGTGCAGCCTTCTCGGTTTCGTCCCATTTCGTCAGTTCCTCTGCGAGTTGATCCAAGACATCTTCGTACGAGTGTTTGATCTTGTCGTACGCGGCGTCACTCATCTCTTGTAAGATATTCATCATTTTACTCACCAACTTGTTGGTGTCTCCGTCCGTGACGAGACATTGCACTCGCTCGTGACCGGGGACGTTGGATGCTACGCTGACGCTCAGTGGAACGTGACGCGCCACCCAGTGGACCTTGTCACTGTCCGACGGAAGTTGTTCCGTGTCGAACCAACACTCGAAATCAAAGGTGGCTCGATACGGATAGTAGCGCAACGATTCAGCCACGCGAATGTTCTCGTCGTCCAGACGTTCGAACACCGATGGTGTGGAATGGTACACGCCACCAGGATAGACTCGACGCACACCTCCCGTACACGTGCGCTCGTGTCGATACAGCAACCATGCCTTTTTCCATAACGAGTCACCGCACTTCCGACATCGATACGAGTTGCAGTACATGCAGACATCTTGGATGAATGAAAAATGTGTCCCGTGAAGGTTGAGATACATTGTTTCGGGGTAGTTGCATAACGATCGACGAACCAGTTCGGCAGTCGACTTACCGTCCTCCTCGCTGACAAGACGGTACACGCACACGTTCGTTTGGAACGTGGTCTCTACGCGATAGAGCTCATCCAGCGTGACCCCTGTAAATTCTTCCATGGGTACGTGATCTCGATCGTATGTCTCGTAGAGCGTCTTCACCGCCGGTTCCAATCGATATAGATCGCATCCTCGATGCAGGGCCAGACATCGGAACAGACACAGGTTATCTTTGTACCTCTTCATATGGATGGGATCCGTTTCCAGTCCGATGATGCTTTTCTTCCTCTTGATGTAGGATGGTAGAGAGATCATGCCTACACATCCTATAGGATGATCGATGATGCGATTAACGAAAAAAGTGACATTCGTCACGAGTTCGCATACCCACGCAGAATCCGGTCTTTGATTGATGGCCCATTGCAAGAGGTCGGGTTCTCGGATGCGTTCGAGAAATTTATCAAAGTCCTTGCTGTTGGCGACGAGACTGGGTTCGTCCAGGTAGCGTCCACAGCAATTACAAGAGGTATGATAGTACTTGTATTGACCCGTGTTCTTGTTTCTCAGAATGAACCCGTAACTGAGGTTAATCTTGAACGCGGTGGTCTGTTCCTGGAACATGATCTTCAAAGACGGTTCCAAGTCGGTCGTGTCTAGCGTGATTAATCTGTAATCGTACCTGCATTGAAGTGGACCTCTGAACACGTGGGTCCGTATAGCAGACCAGTGCGCACGAACGACATCTAGCAACTCCGTCGACAGAGTATCGGCGAAGGGAAGTCGATCAGGTGGGTCTAACGGATCTTCCTCGGTAACGAGGGGATGGTTTTGAGATGGGATAGTGTCTTCTCTTGTTGATCTCTTTGGTGCTGGTGGCTCGGTGACGTCGGCACACGCGGTTCGTGCGTGCATGGTCAGATGGTAACGTCTTTCGAACTTCCGTCCGCATTTCTTACACGCGTAGACTATGCTTCTACTACTTCTACTACTACTACTACTACTACTACTACCTCTACATACCGACCTTACGTGACGCTGTAGGTTGTTATATCTCCCGAAGGTGGCGCCGCATTTCTCGCATGCGTATTTCGCTCTCTTTGCATAGTCGCTGCGTGGCGCCACCATAGGCGGTGCCATCGAGTATGAATGTAAGTCGCATGATGGCGTCGAGTGATTACTCTGCACGTGACGTTGTAGTTCTGCGCACGTGTCGAAGGCGAGCTCGCAGTGACGACACTGGTGTCTTTCCATGACTGCGTCTACAACTGAGAGGGAATGGACTCTCAGTACATCTATATAGTGCATGCGAGGTGGATAACATGTAAGAGACGTTCCTATTGGTCAATTACTAATTAACATGGGTACTATTGACCAATCAGCGTTAAGAGACGTTCCTAGCTTGATTCCTATTGGTCAATTACTAATTAACATGGGTACTATTGACCAATCAGCGTTAAGAGACGTTCCTAGCTTGATTACGTTTGGTCACTTAGTATTGTCCATCATAATCGCTACGGGTTTCCTTTGTGAAGAGGGGTGTCAGTCATGCGAATAATGAAGGTACAACACGTTCCATTCCATTTGACTATTTTATTCAATAGAATACATTGTCTATGAAATATATATACTAATATGAAAAGATAGACTTCTCTATATATAAGTTGATGAAGATGATATGTCGAGTTGTGGATGTTTTACTATGATGAACGACTTGTGGGTTTTTACACCACGACAGAGGTCACGTGTGTGAATAATGATTGACTTGTGGGCTTTTACACCACGACAGAGGTCACGTGTGTGAATAATGGCGGACTTGTGGGTTTTTACACCACGACAGAGGTCACGTGTGCGAATAATTGTATATATATAGAAGTCGATCTCTTCATGCATAAAGATTACTATATGTATTTCATAGACAACAAATACACGCAAAAGAATAAAGACACTAATGATATAACAACTACATAGATTAAAGTCAATTACTAAAGACACTAATGATATATAAAAACTAAATACATACGACTAAAGTCAATAACAATATTCAAATCAATTACTCTGTGTGATATATAACAACTAAATACATAAGATTATAGTCAATAAAAATTACTAAAGATACTAATGATATATAACAACTACAATATTCAAATTCAAATCAATTACTCTGTGTGACACTAATGATATATAACAACTAAATACATACGATTAAAATCAATAACAACTAAATACATAAGATTACATTCATTAACAATTACTACAGAAACTAAACATTCAAATCATTTGTGTGTGTGTGTGTGTGTGTGTGTGTGTGTGTGTGTGTGTGTGTGTGTGGGGCGTGTTTCAATCCTTTGTTTACAACATCCAAGGATTGAAACACGCCACTTCTTGTATTAAGTATGCTTGCATCTCCTCTGACAGTAGCCGAGTGCATCCTTCTGTACATACATTAACAGTAGCTTCGGCTACTGTCAGCGGTGTGTGATAGGATCTGTGCATAATGAGGTGTGTGATTGCTTCGTTGATCATGATGTTTGCGGTTTCTGGGTCTAAAATGTTCGGCTTCGTCGGTGAGGATGCTTGGATGATAATGTTTTCGCAGCAGCGATCACACGTGCACGGTGATGATGATGATGTTGATGGCTGCTGCATGTCGGATGGTGTTTTCTTCAACAATGCATTGTTCATGATTTCAAATGACGACGACGACGATGATGACGGTGACGATGGTGGCGACGCTGGCGTGAACTCGAAGGTGTCCTGTAGACACGATGGTGGTGGGGGTGGCGGTGACATCGGTGCGACTGTCACCGCCGTTGTCTTTGCTGGCGCTGCTGCTGTGGGTGAAGCGAAGCGACGTTTTCGATTAAGCTTCACCCGCAGATCGTTTGCAGCCAACGGTGGTAATTTTCGTTGCTGCTGCTGTTGCGGCGGTGTTGTCGTCTTGTCATCATCGTCATCGATATACGCTTCTCTCAGCTGTAGCAGCCCGTTATGGATCTATAGACGGGACAACAAAGACACACCTGTT
Organism: Lamellibrachia satsuma; assembly: GCA_033239005.1. Lineage (NCBI taxonomy): Eukaryota > Metazoa > Annelida > Polychaeta > Sabellida > Siboglinidae > Lamellibrachia > Lamellibrachia satsuma. Next base: position 32,176 of record BSQZ01000083.1, on the reverse strand, counting down.
TAATCAATGTCAGGAACTTCTGTTTTTACCCGCATATAGACTGGCTATGGTCGCTCTGATCGTGTCTGCCATATCGTCATGCCATTGTCTTTTACCAACCCTCTCCTCTATCGCTATGACAACCCAGTGCAAGACGTGATTGATCAGACCGGAAGACGGTACGTAATATTCACCTTCCGATAAATCTAATATACGCTCAACTTCATTACATGCATAACGAACACAAGCTGCGTCTATCAATGTGTTGAAGGTGTTCTGGTTCATCATGGCTTCTGTACGATTTCGTATTCTGTCTATGTTCATTGCTGTCGCCTGCATATCGTTGCCATGGTTACCACCACTGCTGCTGCCGCTGCTGCCGCTGCTGTCGCTGCTTATGGTCATAGCTGTTTCGCTGCTTACGCTAATAACCGCATCTTTATTTTCCTCGTCTGTTATACACAGAGTCGGTTCGGTAGAGGAAGTGATGGATGGTGTGGATGGTAACATATTACGTTGTTCATACGAGTCTAACCACTGCTGTACCTTTTATTCATGGTCATTTCCCATTCCCGTGTCTTTTGATTGTTTATTTCGACATCAGAAGAACCCGTGCTTTCATTGCTGTTAGAGCTGGTGGCGATGGCATTCTCTTTGTCTTCCTCCTACAAAGAGAATGCCTCGTCAAGAATTTCCAACTCTGACGCAATGTAGTTTACGTACTCCTTGCTGACACGCTTTTTTATGACCGCTCTGACACGGACCCCCTCAACACGCACAGACAGGGCAGCCACTCGTTCGTCTTCTGACTTCATTGCGACGTACTGGTTCGCGGTGAAGCCAAGGATTTTAACTGCCAGCGTATCAAATACGCTACACCAACATTCACTGCCTATGCTGTCCTGCAGGAGGACACGGAGGTTGAATCTGTACACTGAGACCGCTCCCATTTGTGCGTCGAACAGGAGAAGCCCTTACTGGTACTACGCTGGACACCAACGGGACACTGCGAGCATGCCAGATATACTACATATTTCTCCTGCCGTGCGGTAGCGACTATAGTTAACGGTGTTGGAAACCTGTATGTTCCAGCGCTTATTTCTCCGATTGCAGACGCGTCAAAGTCATCATATGTTCGTCGTCGAACAGCTGCTGTTGCCAGCGGCGGCGGCGGCCATCTTGTTTCTGTAGATCGAGAGAGACTTTCGAGTGAACGAATAGCTGCGAGAATCGTGTTATGACAGTTGCAGCTGCGGGTCCCTTATATAGCGGGTCGGTTGCATGGCGCGTCTGTGTTATATTTACCAGCTGGCCCTCTGGTATGTATTGCGCAATCACCGCGCATTCCTATCGTTGTGCGCGCCAGACTTTATGGCGCTTGTTTTTTTCCGGAATGAACTCGCGGCAATTCACGAGTATCTGGCCCAACACGTTCTGTCCACGCTGTCCAGTGTAAGTGGACATGCTCCAGTATCCCTCCCTACTTCTCACATTTTCCATTAACGACGCTGGATATGTTTCTAATAATAGTTTGCGTAATGTCGTGTCGCGAAATTTAATAGCAACTAACGCTCTCATTACATATCGTCTCTGTTTGTTCCACTGCGCGCGTAACTCCTGTTTCTCTCGGATGGTCTTGCTTAGATATTTCTGCCTGTAGTCCGGTTCTTGTGGCAAGCATTTTCTGTGCCGTGTCGACATCTCCATAAAAGATGCATTTCCTGTACTGGTATGCAGCTTCAACTGTGTTAAAAACATGACCCCATGCATGTATCCTACATGCGTAGAAATTGATAGAAACGAGGTTTCTCCACGGAAGTATATAGCAGGAGGAGTCATTCTGATTTTATGCTGTTTAATGTTACATGCACTGTATTTATATACATAAAATGTATGCATAAATTAATGCATGCATAAATTAATGCATATATTAATGCATGCATATATAAATTAATGCATGCATATATAACTTAATGCATATGCATTAATGTCCACCAGTTTCCATGCAGCAATAACTTCCATAAGTACACGGTGTTTTTATGCGTGATAAATGAGTTTTCGGATTCAGCGTTAGTTAGTTGACAAGCTTATCGAGGGAGGAGTTGTTTACTGTTTCGCGCACAATGTCTGGAATCGATACAACGTTGGTTGAGAACTGGTTGACTTGGTTTTTACACGTGATATATGAGATTTTGCTTTCAGCATCGATTCTCTGACACTTCTGTGACAGACTTATCGAACATGTTTTTCGTTGTGAAGGATGACTTATTGTTCTCGCGGATTTGGGAGTTGATTGTTAGCATTCCAGTTTAATAATAATTTTATTATGGGTGTTTTCTAACATAACTTTCTGACTTTGATGGATTTGTTATTGTGTTATAACAGCTTATGTCAGCTGTCTGCATTGTTTAGCGTTTCCTATATAAAGCCGTCCTCAGACAAGGTATTTCTTTATACACTTACCGCCATTCTGCAACCGTCGTCCTGCTGCTGCTGCTGTCTCTGACGTCATCATGCTGTCTAGCGTCGCTTTGTTTTCCGACTTGATGCAAGCCTATATCGAGATTGGCGTTGCGTTGAGCCTGATACTGTATCGATCGTAAGTACATATTGTCCGTGGCTGTTTGGTGATACGTACTCCTGTGTTTATAAAAGGTTTTAAAAGCGTCTACGTAACACACACAGTTTAACTTTAAGAGACATCTTTATGCGTCTGTGACCTAGTTACAATGCCTCTTGCTAAGCGGCCGGTAGTCTGATTATAAATAGCACGCGCGCCGCGTCGGCCGAGCGAGGTCGTCGTGTCAGTCTCTTATCAGTTTTTCGACGACCTAGATTCTACGCGCTTCTACCGCTGGCGGTGTAGTATTACATACGCCGTGCTGGATCCAAAGTACACCGCTCACAGAAGGTCTACTCGTAGTTTATTATTAACAGATGTGCTGTATATATGCGATGCTTTTAACACAGTCCTTTACCAATGGCTCAATGTGTCTTTTCACTCTGGTTTTTCAGGTTCCATAGAATCCACTGGGCATTCGTGATGAAAGAGTTACGTGATCGTACGCCGCTCGTGGTCAACGATGACATCGTCGACGATGGCTATCAATCCGAGAGTTGGGACAACGAGTGCAATGACTACGCTGCATTTATAGCCCACAGAAAATTATGGGCTGGTGTTATTACGGAGCTAGGAATGGTGCGGCCAATAGAGAGGGTTACCATGGAAATTGCCATGGGCTGCAATGCCATGGGTCAAGCGAGACAGCAACCTGCTAACGTTTACGCCGCATTGGTAAAACACAGAGCCCTGTGGCCGGCTGTTATGGAAGAAATGAAACTGTTTAAATTCAGTTCCCAGATTGATATGGAAATGCTGTGGGGGTTTAACGATAAAGGGGAAATAGCAATACCAGAAACGGAAAAGGCCTGTAGGGAACGCAGCAATGTAGTAAAACACCCACCAGTACAACGACCTACAAAACTTATTGACAGAAGAGGAAAATCACTGCCACCACTGAACTTGTGTTGAAATGGAAAACAAGATGAACACTGTGTTTCAATATATATGACTTTATATGCTTTAACATGACTATTTTTAAATGAACTAATGAAAGATATTTATATGACTTTATATGCTTTATATATATGGCTATTTTTAAATGAAATAACGAACGATATTTATATGCTTTAATATGATTAAATATATGGCTATTTTTCTAAATAATTAATATGATTTTATGTGTTTTAATATGATATATATATGGTTATTTTTTAAATAATGATATTACTATATTTATATGATTTTATGTGCTTTAATTTGATATATATATGATTTGATATATATGGCTATTTTTAAATATTACTATATTTATATGATTTTGATATATAACTATTTTTTAAATAATTATATTACTATATGATTTTATGTGCTTTAATATGATGTATCGTTATTAAATATTAAAGTTTCTTGATGATTTCATTCAATGAGGTGTTGTGTCTGTTAGCAACAGGGTAACGCGGGGCACAACGAACCAACGGTTAGGTCGTGGAATATATCGCGGACTACATCGAACCACTATATGTCTTGGAATAAAATTACTCTTCAAGGATCGGGGTAGCGCTCACGT
>BSQZ01000083.1:0-28057 GCA_033239005.1 Lamellibrachia satsuma | reverse complement strand
TTGGCATTTACGATATGTCGGAGTGCGTGAAAAGACACGTGTTGTGTATGCAGATGCTCGCGACAAACAAGAACGCGAAATTGAAGAAAGCCGTCATCGTCAACGCCGACACCGGTTTGATATGTAGTATCGCCGAGTGCGCGTATATCATTCTAAAAGGGAATGTTCCATTGACGCCGAGGCAGAAGGCAAAGCGACGACGGTACGGAAAGCAACTCAGAGCATTGGGTGTTGCGAGTCGGAGAGCGATCATACACACCGGTGCTTTCCTACCGCCATTGCAAGCTCCGTTAGGGACATTAGTCCTTCTCCCGTTGCTCCACAAGTTGCCACAGAAGATGGAGCACAACATAAAAATTGCCTTGGTGGACCCGTTTCTGTTGGAGGCCCTCCGACCGCAACCGATACGAAACATCATACGAACTGTCGACAACAAAATGACAACTTTGCAAGAACCGGAGAAGGTAACGCTGTACAATCGCCACAACGACATGAAAGATATACGCGCGCAAGAATCGATACGAGTGACAGTGGTCAAACACAGGGCGACGCAAAAGGAACGTGCCGCGGGAGAAGCAGCGGAAACGGAAGCGACGGGGTCGTCAGCTGCAGATCGTGTAGAAGCCGATATCGCGGACAGTGCCCATAAACCCTGAGAAAGAAAGCCAAGCGATTGGTGGAAAGACTTAAAGCCGACATCAACGCGGAAAGGAGCGATCGAGACGAATTCGTGTGGGACGGCATGGCTGTAACCGGAAGCAACATGATGAACCTCGTGAACGATGTTCTGTGAAAAAGAAAGAAGCCTGTGCCGACGGGGTGGCAACCATTCGCGCGACACTTCAAGCGACTCAACGTACCGAACGATCTGGTCGGCAACCCCGATCGGTGGCAGTACATGCATCTACGGAGCAGTCACGTCGATCCGCCGAACGAACGAGCCGCAGCCGCCACCGCCAATCATCAATACCGTACCGTTGGGACGTCTATTAAAGAGTCGCACACGTCGCAACGACGTGGTAGTAGATAGTGTTGTGTGCGGCGTGCTGTTCACCGTCGCGCGCGTATAGACTATCATCGGAAAGATTCGCATTTACAGCCAGCCACCACCACCACCACACCACAACCACAACAACCTCCACCACAACCACAACCACCAACATCACCACCACCGCTAGGGCTTCTTTTAAAGAACTGTGTTTTTCAGTTTCCCAATACCCTTTGTGAGACCGTGGTATTATTCTTCCCACTCGGAGTTGATTTTATTTACAATGTTCACTAGTCCTAACTCCTGAGCGGTGTTGAATCAAATCAGAGATCCGTGAGCGCCTTTTACGACATGGAAATGATGAGAGTGGATGGCGGATTTTGATTCGATTGTCACATCACACACAAACATACCAAGGATGCTCAGTGGTTTGCTGCCGCCACAGGGTAAGAGTCTTACTCCTGTGTTTTCGCAACGTTGTCAACCATCATTCTTACTTGGATGTCATTCATAGCGATCACGGTCATATGTGATTTTCTTATGTTTTATCCCTTTATTGACCGGCTGTCAACCACCCATACATATTCATGTTCGCTTGAGTCACCAGTCAGTTGTTGTACGCATATATCTGGTTGAACCTGTCGGATCCGATTGCTTTCCTGTTTCTTTTTTCCTGTATACTTTTTTAAAGTGATTAGGTGTTTTGCAGAAATTGCAAGTCTCTCCATTTGCAGGACACGCTCCATCAATGTGGTAATCAAACATTTTCCCACTGGCTGTTTGTTGCAGACGAATCGCACAGTCAGTGCGTTCTTTCATGTATTCCCGTGCATGTTTTCTCGAACTTCCTGGTTTTGATTTGCTGACCCTGTTCAAAGTTTCAGGGCGAAAGGCCTTACTCTGCAAACTTGCATTTTCTGCTGCTCTGCATGTGTCGATTGTTCACTACAAATATATGTTGCGCTCCTTCAGGAGTGCTTCCTGGATATCACGATATTACGCACCCAGGACGCTTATGTCGCTTAATATGGAGTTTCTGCAGTCATCTCAGAAATCGCAGGACTATTGCGGTTAAGAACTACTGGAATGTCTCGCCTTGTTGTTAGTTTCGGTTGTAGAATATAAACCTCTTATAAAATTCATTGGCTTCTCAGACTGCGAAAAAGTAGAATTTTGCTAGGGTCTCATCCACCGATCGGGCGTCATTGTCCGTGTCGAACGTAAACCCATTGTATATTCTCAAAGCACCACCACCGACCGTGTGAAGTAGCAATGCAACCTCATAATCGGCCGGCCGTTTCCTGATTTGGGTGATCGTGGCACAATTCTGCCATTTTTGTTTGAACAGCTTCCAGTTTTCGGCAGTATTTGACTCAAGGTCCACCGGTGATGGCGATTGTATCCCATATACGGGCGGCAACGGTGCTGGGGGAACTTTACGCATTTTCTATGCTGACGAGAGTGGGATAGCGTAACTGGTAAGGTATTTTTAAGTAGCCATGTTGGTAGCACATCAAGTGAACAGCACTTGGTTGGTATGGACTGGATAATGGTCTGCAGCTGCAGGTACTTGTGGAGCAGCAGGCTCCAGTGGCATCTCGACAGAATCAGTTACTACTCTCGCTCGCGTAACGTCGATGATTTTGTGCACTCGTTCTTTGAAAAACTCAGCAAATTCGTGGCACATAGATTCGTCGTTCTCGTGATCGGGCAATTTCCGATCAGTGGATTTGGTCAGTGAATGTAGCACTTGAAACGTGGTTTTCGCATCAGCGTTTTCCAGCGCTGCACCGTAGTAAGCAATTTTCGCATTTCTGACACGGTGGTTAACTTTGTCTGTTTGCGATAGGTAGATCTGCCTATCGATTTTTAATCCGGCTTGACGCCATTTTCTTTCAAGCTCTCTTCGTTTATGTCTTAAGTTCAACGTTACGTCATCAAACCATGGATAGCTTTTCTTCGATGTTCGGGTTCGGGACACAACTGGGGCATGAGTGTCAAGTATATTGGAGACGGAGTTTTGGTACTGTAAAAGCAGATTGTCGACATTTTCGCCGTCATTGTCACCACGTGCCGTTAGTGCCACGTGGAAGTCGGCTTGGAAGATATCCAGGTCCACATGACGGTATTCTCGCTCTCACCACTCGTTGATGGATGGGCGAGGTGTCCTTCGATAGAAAATTTTATTGTGTGGTGGTCCGAAAACGTGTTAGGCAGGACTACAGTGGGATATGTTAGGATGGCGTCTTCTTTTCGGGAGATAACGGCATCCAGCGAGTGGCTGGACCGGTGCGTGGGACCAGTCACGTGCTGGACAAGTCCTGTCGATGTGAGAATGTTCGTCATTCGATTTACCCCCGGCGACAATGGGTCGTCGAGATGAACGTTGAAATCACCTAACACCAGTAGTCGTCCCGGAAGGATCGCCAGCGATGTCACTAGGTCTTCGAATTCATCGAGAAAACAGGAAACACTGGAATATGGTTGCCTGTAGTACGACGGCTTGCCACATGAAAGTTGAAGAAGTTCGGTGTCAGTGCTCTTGCCGGTTGATATGGAGGCATGATTTGACATAGATAAACTGGCGCTTCGTCGTGCTGGCATTGGGATACTGAACAGTGATTGCAGTGTAATTGTTGCATTTAAGCATAATTATACTAAATTACATATAGTTAGTGAATTAAATACTAGGTAAGAAACTCATTTAAATAATTTACTTGGTTTCTAAAAAAAATGTCGTTACAGTGTCTGGTAACTGGTTACTCCAGGCAGTTCTGATTAATCATCAACCGAAAGTATGCTAAGTGCTTAAATGAAGAAATTTATATTGTTATCTTCGAATTCATCGAGAAAACCGGAAACACTGGAAGATGGTGGCCTGTATATCAATGCGAAATAGTACTACGGCTTGGCACATGAAAGTTGAAGAAGTTCGGTGTCAGGGCTGGTGTGAGCACAACCAATTTCAGTGAACTTCTATGCAGGACACCCAGACCACCGCCCCGTTTGACCGATCGGTTGAGTTTCTTGAATTCAAACTCCGGCAATGTCAGACTATTTATGATGTCCTGATGTTCTTCTCGCAGCCACGTCTCGGTGAGGAATAACACATCAGCATCAGCGTCTAGTAATGTCTCACTTACAACAGACACTTTGTTGCACACAGATCTTGTGTTTATTAACACAAGTTTCAGCGATGGTATTGTTATCCTTGTGTTGATGATCTTTAGATAGTGGTGGATTCGAGGTATCGGCTTAGCGGACGTTGTTGATTGTACTGACACAATTACACGTTATAGTCGTCATTTGTGGGCACCCCCACGGCATAATGCAGTTGATGAAGTAAGTTTTCATAAATCACCAACAATAAAATAACTTAAGGTTCAGTGCAGCAGCTTAGAAATAATAGTAATAATAAGTTATTTTAATTGGTATAGCGCTAGATCCAAAATTGCTTGTGGCGCTTCACAACATTTTAAAATACATAAAATATAATTGCAAAATCTACAAATCAATGTATTAAAAATACTAGTAGTAATAAGAATTATTCAAAATAAATACAACAATGAAATATAGGAATAATATTCATAAATAAATAAATGTATAATTATGATTAATAATAATAAAATATAGTAATGTTTAAGTAATGGTTATAATAGTTTAAGTGATAACATGTATTGAAAAACTAATGTTAACTATCATAAATAAGATTACTGGAATAGTCGTAATTAAATTACTCTGAATAGAAGACAATGTTTATATGGAATATACGCTAATATGCGATACGAAAGAAACGCGTCTTTAGTCGACATTTGAAGTTGGCAAGTGTGTCACAGGTTTTAATAAAGTTAGTTAGTGTTCCACAGGGACGCCGCAGCCACGGCGAACGAGCCGTCCCCAGCCTTTATATGAGAGCGCTTCACTTCCAAACTGTTACTGCTGGCTGAGCGCAGCGCTCTTGCCGGTTGATATGGGCGCCCGATTTCACGTAGATAAACTGGCGCTTCGTCGTGCTGGTATTGGGATATTGGGCAGTGACTGCAGTGTAATTATTGAATTTAAGCATAATTATATTAAATTACATATATTTAGTGCATTAAGAGCATCTAGGTAAGAAACTCATTTAAATAATTGACTTGGTTTGTAAGAAAAGTGTCGTTATTGTGTCTGGTAAGTGGTTACTCCAGGCAGTTCTGATTAATCATCAACCAAAAGTACATGCTAAATGCTTAAATGTAGCAATTTATACTGTTACTTGAATATTAAACATTACTTGCTGTGTAATTATTGCAATTTAAGAGTAATTGCGTTTAAATGCAATCTTAATTTTGTCAATATATCCAGCTACCATCAATAAAATTCAAAAAGTGATCTCATTTAAATAGGAAAAAACATACTTGGGACCCAATATGTTGCATTCATGATGCCGCATTAGAGAGTTTATGAAGATTTATTGTTCATTACTTAATACAAAAAAATTGGAATTGGCAGGCAACGACAAGTTTGATGTGGCTATTATGGTTACAGTTGTTGCATCTTGTGGTGTCGCACAATCACGTTGGTCGTCATATTGCAACTATTTCAAGAAATTTATGTGAATATCCTATTAACTGCCAAAATTTAATATCGCATCCTCCCCGTTTTGCGCACATATATGATTGAGGTCTGAACAATTTTATCGCTGTTATTTATCATGTCATTGTGGACGGTGATACGGATGATACGGCTCCTCGTTTGATGAGACATTTTGATGGATAATGCACGTGATGCCAATAAATGTAAGGATACCAATTCGGAAAATTATATGAAATACCTAATCGTTTGAAGGCACATTATATTTCACAATATTGCCATCCAAAGCAAAGCATTTACATCAAATATAGTGTGTGCATGCATGCGTGACTGCACGCGTGCTTGCATTGCATGCGCGCTTGCATTGCATGCGCGCCATTCTACATTATATTGTTTGACGTTTCATTCCGTGTGATCTTTGTCAGGTGAAAGTTGCAATAACAAACACTCATTTTGTTTAAATATTGATACTATGTGAGACGTGTTTGTGGGTGGCACAACCGTTGCCGTCAGAAACAGAAGTACCTTGATCGTGAACGCCGTCATTCCGTTCGGTGATTGTAGCTCATCTGTGGTACTGATTCAGTCGACTGTGATCACTGCTATGGACATTTGTCGTCACGGTCGAACGCCTATATTATCATCAAGTTGAGTGCCGTGGTGTATATTATATAACGCTACAGGCAACACTGCCGGACGTTATTCTTATCATCGGTCAGTGATGTCGCGCGTAAACGTCACTGATGTGACAGTTCCAGCCATAGTGATCACCACATGGGTTTGGTTGGCGCGTGTAACGGGCGCCTGTCCCACGCCTCGTTGGCATGCTGAGAGTCAACTGTCCATTGACACATTGTCACCAAATGACTCGTTTAAAGCCCACCATGTACATACCGATTCTTCATTTGCCAACATGTTGGTGACTACTTTTTCAGTTGCCAACTCAAGTGTAATCGTTATCTGTATGTTCTCCACCAACAGTTGGCAAAACATTTTTGACAGCTGGCATTTGAAATAAATCTGTCGATCGACGGGTAGTGCCAACTATTTGTCGGCGACTAAAAGTCGGTATGTGTAATGCTACACAACGTGTAGTAGCAAACCTTGAGCCTGCCGAACGTCTGTTTCTTCTGAGCATTTAAGCCATATGTGTGTGGAAGACACCCTTATTTCATGTTTGATCCCCAGGTGGTGCCAAGCTGGTTATTTGTTCACGGGAAGCGATCAAACCGGAAGCTTAGAGGCTATGCCCTATTTCAAATAAGGTGTCGGTGCAGCTAAAGTTTAAATATTGTTCAGATGGTGATATGTGAGTGATGTTCAGCAGACGAACGAAAGACAGCCAATTCGTTTCGTCATAAAACTGTTCTAATTAATAACTTAGACGTCTTTAACCAAAAGCTGAACACCTTAATAAATCAGAAGCATATTTTAAATATGTACCTAAAAACACTTTTTTCAGTGTTTGGATCCGCCCATGATCTGTGGCAGGTTTCCCGACATAACCTGACAGCCCTGCGACTATTGCGTAAGTTGTTATTTATGACAACGATTGCACACGCACACGCACACACACACACACACACACACACACACACATACACACACACCAAACACACATATGCACACACTCAAACACAACACAACACACACACGCGCACGCGCACACGCATACGCACACGCACACACACAAAAGCACACACTCAAACACACACTCGCGCGCGCACACACACACCGCACACACACGCACACACACGCGCACACACACACACACACACACACACATATATATATATATATATATATATATATATATATATATATATATATATATATATATATATATATATATATATATATATATATATATATATATATATATATATATATATTTTATTTATAAATATATATATATACAAACACGAAACACGAAATGATGCCCGTTCTTAGGGGCGATTCAGGGGGTTCGATCGACCCCCGCCCCATTTGAAAGCATGTTTTTGTCAACAGCAACATTCATAAAACATCCTGAAACTCCCCGAACTATTGTCTAAACGTGGAGTGCTATTTCATCAAAGATCATATGTCATGGTTCATCGTCATTTTCGTTGCTAACATTTCGCGAGATACAATAAACTGCCCTGTGTAATATTTGTTATATACACATCCAAAGCAACACGCTGTAGATGGCAAACGGACAACGACACCTTTGGTTTATCGAGAGTACATCATTGTTTCGAATTTGTGTCACCCGCCCTGATGAGATATATATCAGTTTTGTTTATAAACATATTCGGACTGCTAGCATTTAGACAATCAGTATATAGTTTATTCCATTAATATATTGTTCTCCGCGGAAATCAACTTGTTTTATATTCAAACAACACAGATCTTTCACTAACGCTGCATTGTCCACTCTACGTTGACTTAATTGATTATAGCAACCTGTTCGACACCATTGGGTGAATTGGACTGTCTGCATCGCTGAAGAAATATGACTGTCCTGATAAATATGTAAAATGGTGGCTCGAGCTCTGACATTAGCATTTCAGAAAGTTTTGAAATTTCCACCTGCGTTACGCAACAATATGTCCTCTAACCAACTCCTTTTCCCTCTACCCAGCAGCACCGCTCATAGTAGCCTTCATCAACCAAAATGAGTGTATATACGAACACGGCGTGGTGTAGATGCACCAGGTATGTGTTCTATATATATATATATATATATATATATATATATATATCCCAACTCTGTGAAACACATAACTCAGTTATCTTTAGTTCGTAACTATTTAATTATGATGCAACAAACCTTGACAACATGCAATCCTTTATCGCAAAGTTTGCTGAAAGAGCAACGTGTTACGGTTTATGCATAAACCTGAAAAAACCGGTAGGCCTGTACTAACTATTAAGGGTTGAAAAAAAAAACAACAACAACAACAAAAACAAGAGCAGCAGCATCATCATCAGCAGCAGCAGCAGCAACAGCAGCAGCAGCAGCAACAAGAACAGGAACAGGAGCAGTAGCAGCATCATCAGCAGGCGGCGGCGGCGGCGGCGGCGGCGGCGGCAACAGCGTCATCAGCAACAACAACAGCAACAACAACAATAAAGCAACATTTGTATGTGCCATGAATATGGCCAATACGCTGCTTATAATATGTCCAGATAACTAGAAATAATCAATGTATAAAACTCAATATGACATGTTTGCCTTTATGTCACTAATTTGTGAATGTTAATTTCATTATAGCCCGTACGAAGACAGCGCGCAGTGTCTTTCTGTGGCAAAGGCGTTGCAATAAATGTAACCTTAATGACTACATCAACGCGGCGTCAATATTGCGGCATATTCTTTCCCAAGACTAGTTTTTATTTAAGTGAAATTATTATTTGAACTTGATTGATGGTAGCTGGATATATTGACAGCATAATTACTCTTAAATTGCAATAATTTCATATCAGGCAATTTTAATATTCAAAAAACAGTATATTTTACTGCATTTAAGCATACTTTGGGTTAACGATTAAGCAAAACTGACAGGAGTAAAAAGTTCCTATACACCACAGCGATACTTTTCTTTCAAACCAAGTCAATTATTTAAATGAGTGTCTTACTTGGATGCATTTAATGCACTAAATATATATAATTTAAAATAATTATGCTTAAATGTAATAATTACATTGCAATCACCGTTCAGTATCCCAATACCAGTTTTGTTTCTAAACTATGGCATTTAAGAATTTAGGTTATTTTACGTTGGTGCATGCATTTGAGTTTAATTATCTTATAATGCAATAATTACAGAGCAAACAAAGTGTAATACTCAAGGGACAACTTTGAAGCATGCGACATTGAAAACTTGAAATTGGCTGTTCGACAACTTTCATTTGTTGCATCCAATTACCCCATAGCGTGGCTTATGACAAAATAAACGCTCTATTACATGACTCTCGACACATGCGATATTGTTACGTTCATGTAATTATTATAGCGATCAAGACGTGTTTGTGATGCGGCAGTTAAACGGCTTAGCGGTTCAAGCAATTATTGTGTTGTTACGTTCCTTCTACTTCTATAGATGTGTCTACGAACATGTTCCGTGTTTTGCTAATGCATAATAATTGTTGCATCTAATCATCCATTAGTGTGGATTGTCACAATAAACGCTCTAATACAAAACTATGGACATAGATAACATATTTATATTTGGCATGTGGTAGTATCATAAAAATGCACTGTAATTACCTCTTACCTCACAATGCATTGACGTTGCTTAGATGATGTCACTGAGCAAGGCCATATATACATATATATATATATATATATATATATATATATATATATATATATATATATATATATATATATATATATATATATATATATATATATATATATATATATATATATATATATATATATATATATACTGTATACGTGAAGTATGACGCAAATCACCCTCCAACTTGGATAGGTCACGTTATTCAAAACAGTGTCACTACTGCAGCACACAAATGGATAAAGCCAAATATAATTATTATACAAATATTGTCTCAAGTAAAGCTGAAAATCCAATAAAAGTTTACCTAGTCATGTCTCAATCAAGTTTTTTGTGTTACTCGTTCTCCAGTTATTTCAAGAACAACATTTGTCTCATCCGGTCTGCTTTTTGAGATCGTACTTTAAATACTGTGGGCAATCCGCAAATTAATTATCTACTTGCTTCTTTTACACTTGCTACAGATGATGAAGTAAGGAAAATACTAATGTCCCCAAATAAGTCCTGTGATCTTGATCCAATACCGACTACATTGCTGAATGCATGTCTTGATAGTTACTTTACCCAATAACAAATATTGTAAATGCATCACTGTGCCTCATAAGTCTCAAAATGCTCTTGACATTCACTGAGGTTCACTGAGGCGGGGACTTCGCGGCCTTAGCTAGGGAAATATATCCGTTGCGAAGACTACACGTCAGCGAACAACTCCACGTGCGTATGTAACTGTTTGTGCGTCCTGCTGTAATGTATAACGCAAGTACGTAGGGCTTTACGAAATTCGAAACGAACAAATTAGATCAATCCATTGTTCAACGACGGGTGGTGGGTACCGATCACGGAATAGACATATGTGTTCGCCACTTTAGCCGTTGTTCAAACAACATACCTTTCTACGGAACAAGCAAGTGACGAGTGAGTGAGGGGAAACGTAGTATGCTTAATGGCAGAATACCTAAATGGATACTTCAGTGCAGTGTTTACCAGGTAGTATTAGTTCATTACCAGTTCCAGATGCTATATTTCAGGAGGTTAAATCAGACTATTTAGGGCAGTCAATTGTAACTCCATAAATGTTAGCTAACACAATAAAGGCAACGGAGGATAATACATCACTTGGGGTGGATGAAATTCCTTAACAGCTACTAATTGAAAAAGTAGAACAAATTAATATACCACTGGCAAGAATGTTATACTTTTCATTAAAAAAGTAGTGGTTCCTTTTAAATGGAAAGAAGCAAACATTATACCTTTCTTTAAATACATGTTTCAAGTCAGATAATTATAGACTAATAAATTAAATACCGTATGGTCGACGTCCTTGTTATGCTTGGATAGTTAAATTAATCTCAACATGGATTCCTGAAAGCGAGGTCATGTTTAACAAATATGTCATGTTTTTGGAAGAAATCACTAAACGAGGAATCACCAGTAGATATTATCTACTTAGATTTTAAGAAAGTTTTCAAAAATTGCCACATCAAAGATTACTACTTAAATTGAAAGCCGATTGACTGGACGGGACAAAAATGGTTGACTGACAGAAGACAGCGTGTTGGAGATGGAGGGGTTTCAAACTGAAAATCAGATATGAGTGGCGTACCACAAGGATCAGTATTATACCTTTATTATTCTTAATATATAATACTATGACACGCAATGTATGTGTGGATGATACAACAATGTTTAGAAAGGTTAACAATGATGGTGATAAAAAAATTCAATACGATCTACACAAATAAGTTAAATAATCTGAAAATGGCAGATGTTTTTAAATTTTGGGAAATATAAATGCCTGCACACAGGACAAGGGAACTTGGATGTATACAATAATATGGGAAATACTGTTCTAGGTACTATTGTAAAACAAAAGGATTTAGAGTGTCATTAAGTGCTTATATGAAAGTTTCGGAGCAGTGTGGTATTGCAGCTTCAAAGGGTATTCAAATGTTTTGGGCGACTAGGAGAAATATAACATACAAGGATAAAAAGTTAATTATACCTCTGCATAAATCAATGGTTAGGCCTCATTTAGAATAATGTATACAGCCGTGGAAACCATAATATTATCATCAGAACGTTATATATTCACTTGAAAGAATACAGAGTAGAGCAACTAAAATGATTCCAGAACTGAGACCTTAGTTGTGAGTAGCGCTAAACTAATGTGGTTTAACAACCCTAGAGACAAGAATTTTAAGAGGAGATCAGATTGAAGTTTTTATAAGATATTGATTGGGTATAAACACATTGATAGAAATGTGTTTTTCTCACTCAATACAGATAATAAAACTAGAGGAATTTAGGCAACAATAGTAAATGACCAGTGTAGATTGGATATAATGAAATATTCGTTCTCACAGAGGAAAATAAATTATTGGAACACATTATCTACAGATTGTGTAACTGCTAGCAGCGTGAATATGTTTAAAAACAAGTTTGATAAGTTTAGAGAGAGACCAGGGTCAGGGCGCTTAAACTACCAAACTGGAACTATGGAAGAGCAATTGGGGACATGACAACTTTCAACCCGTGTAAAAAATATTCAAAACCAGCTAAGAGGCTATTGGCCTAGTTTGGCTGGAAAAGCTGAAAAAGGATGGTGAGCTTTTGACGTTTAGTTGTTGCACCTGCATTGGCTTGTGTTCTGTGTGTCAAACTGTGTTACTATTAATTGATATTAATCTGGACCAGTCACTATTTTTGTACACTTACACTGATGCACGCAAATAGTCGTGGTGGCAGAAACGCATGTCACCTTTTGTTTGTTCCTTCTGTTCACCACGACAGCAAACTTAGTCATCGCACATATTTTAAATTATATATATATATATATATATATATATATATATATATATATATATATATATATATATTTAGTGCATTAAATGCATCCAAGAAAGAAACTCATTTAAATAATTGACTTGGTTTGAAAGAAAATTGTCGTTATTGTGTCTAGGAACTGTCTAATCCTGTCAGTTCTGATTAATCATCAACCGAAAGTTTGCTAAATGCTTAAATGCAGCAATTTATACTGTTCTTTGAATATTAAATATTGCTTGATGTGAAATTATTGCAATTTAAGAGTAATTCTGCTTAAATGCATATGTGATGCTGTCATTATATCCAGCTACCATCAATCATATTTAAATAGTAATCTCATTTAAAAATATAAATGGGACCCAGTACGGTGCATTAATGACGTCATATTACAGAGTTTATACAGATTTATGTCTCATTACATATTTTTTTAATGCCACTATGGTACCCAGGAAGTTATATTTTTAGAGGTACGGCCCACGTAAGGTATAATTGTTTGCATCGATTTTCAAAATTACCCTCTATGTGTCAATGACAACAGTGTATTACGTTGTCAAATATAACAGCAGACGGCGAATGGGGATTACTTAATTACGGTGCTACATTACTTGTAATTTGGTAGGCGGGCAACGACAACTTTGATGTGGGTATTATGGTTACAGTTGTTGCATCTTGTGGTGTCGCACGATCATGTTGGTCGTCATATTGCAACTAATTCGGTAATTTATGTGAATATCCTATTAACTGCCTGCATTTAATATCGCATCGTCCTTGTTTTACACACACACACACACACACACACACACACACACACACACACACACACACACACACACACACACACACACACACACACACACACACACACACACACACACACACACACACACACACACACACACACACACACACACACACACACACACACACACACACACACACACACACACACACACACACACACACACACATATAATTGTAGTCTGAAACATATTATCGCTGTCACTTATCATGCTTTTATCGGTAGTGTTAATTGTATCAGCAGATAGACAAGCAACTGTTGATGTTTTGTGTTCACTTTCAAGTGTATATCACGTAAAACGGCAATTTCTGCTGTTATCAAGGGTATCACTACGGCCACTGCATATGTTTGGGTTAATGCGGGAGGGGGCGTGCTTACCGAGGAAACGTCACATTTGAACGCACTGCTTAACGTGTCATTAAAGGTTTTGATAAGTGTTTCACTGATTTTTTAAATGAGATATGTGGCTGGAACCTCTCGTTGTCAGTGCATTGCTACGAGTCGCCATAGTCCGCCTGTGTCCGTCATGTATGAACCCTATAATTTATCCTGTAAAATAGCTTTATTTTAACATAGCGCAATGTCCTTAAGAGTTCAATGCGCATATACATATATATTATTCACGTTGTCTCCCTCCTTCCCTTCCTCCTCCAACTCTCCCTTAATCTCTCTCTCTCCCCCCTCCCTCTCTCTTGATTTGGCTTCAGCAGAGAGATGCCGTCTCAAGCCCATCGTAGACAGCATTAAACCTGTCTTAGAGCGGCCGTTGTGTTCAAGAAATCCCCGTGTACATATTCTACTAATATCGTGTAACTGACTACATTATACCGCTACTACCTTGTTTTACTCTAACCAATATGAAAACAGTTGTGAAGATATTTCGAAATGATACTTTTATCTTTTGCAAACATATGTTTCTCGTCATTTTATAATGTCTTTACTGATAATTATTCGTGTTTCTTTTTAAGCATTCACTTGTTTATAGTGAATGCAACACTAAGTAAGCAGAATACGTACACAAGGTGATGGGTCTTCACAACGGACATTAGACACTCACCGAAGGTTCTCCTGGCAAATCAGCTGTGTATGTTGACATTACTTGTACGTTGAAGCTTTTAATTACCATGTGTAGTTTATAATAGAACAACTTACCAAAACACGTGGTCATGCACAGTACATCGGACTCAGTAACTTGACTGACGGTTCATTTCACTTTCAAATGGTCCTCGGTCCTAGTCACTTGGCCGAAGGTTTGTTTCAATTTCAACATATCCTCGGATCCTGTACCAGGACTGACGGTTTGTTTCAGTTCAAACAGGTCATCTGACAGCGTACATGCACTGGCGGTTTGTTTCAGTTCCAATAATAACAGAACTGACGGTTTGCATAATTTCCAAAATGACATCGGACCCAGTAACATGACTTACGGTTTGTTTCATTTCCAACAGGTCTTCGGAATCAGATACATGACTGTTGGTTTGTTTCAGTTGCAGCAGTTCCTTGGACTCAATAACACGACTGGCGGTCTGTCTAAGTCCCAACAGGTACTCGGATCTAGTACCAGAACCAAGTACCAGGGGTGACGATTTATTTGAGTTCCAACAGGTCCCAGTACCAGGACTGACGGTTTGTTTAAGTACCAATAGGGCCCTTTCAAATGTTTCTACACTAGAGTGTGTGAGTCCACGCTATATTAGTTATTATTATTAATCATATATATATATATATATATATATATATATATATATATATATATATATATATATATATATATATATATATATATATATATACATTTATTGAGTTATTAGTATTATTGCTATATATTTTATGAGCTATATTAATATTTTAATAATTATTATTAATAGCAGGTAATTTAATGATTAAGTTATTTCCTTATTTAGTAATTCTAAAAAAAGTTTAGTGCTGTATTTTTTAAAGTAATTCTTCTAACTAGTACTATTTTAAATACATGTATTTGTTGATTTTGCAATTCTACACTATTTTATGTGTTTTAATATGTTGTGACGTGCCACGAACAATTTTGGATCTGGCACTATACCAAATAAAATATCGTATTATTACTATTATTTCTAATCTGCTGCATTGAAGCATTTAAGTTATTTTATTGTCGGTGATTCCTCAAAATTTACTTCATCAACCGCTTATACAGAAACGTCAGAGATGAGTTAATCCCGCCGCACACCGCCCGATTGTCTACGATCCGACGCATTTCGACCATCGCAACGTAGACAATCGGGCGTAATCTGGGCGGTGTGCGTGTGCCTACGACTACGATTCCCCAGTCTTACGTCGCGTCGGCGGCAGTCGTGGCGATTCAACATGTTCAATCGGCACGACTGACGCTGACTGGCAATCTTGAACAATCGGGCGGTGTGCGGCACTTCCCGACTTTGATTTTCGAATCGTAAGGAATTAACCAATGAGAGAACAGAAGTGGTGATTAGATTCTTAGGAAAATGGCTGATTTCCGGCGCGAGATGAAGGAAGACGCACTTGTTGATATGTGGCACAGTCGGCATTGTTTGTTCGATTGTTCGTCATAGTGCGATTCAATCAGAAATGCGAAAGCCAGAGCCGCTTTGCCTTTGAACGAGATCGTCTCCGCACTTGGGACTGGCGGTATGTAATAAAACTATTCGCATCATTACTATTAGTATTACTGCAATACCCCAATAGCCAATACTGCCTACTTGACGACTTGTTTTTTCCTGCTAATATTATTATAATGTAAAATAATGTACAATCTAGTCTAGGTATAGGCACCGTAAACAGCACAGTGCCAGTGGCGTAGTCCATAGCATAGCATAGCATAGCCATAGGCATAGTTCTAGGCTATGCCTACGCCCCTAGGCTAGGTCATAAGCCCGGTATCAGAAGAAGCCCAGAGGCAGAGCAGAAGCAGAGTCAGGGGCTCGGGGATCTATTTTATGACTTATCGACTGAATTAAAAATAATGTTTCAAAGTGGACCCATAAGTACGGTGTGTTTTAGTATAGTCTGACTTGGAGAGGGCTATATTAAATTGGTCTTACCTTGTTTAGCGATTCTACCAGTATTTATTCTACCAGTATATACTTGCTGAAATTCGCCTGCAGCCAGGCTCAAAAAGTTTATCGTTTTGCAAAATAAGCGTTTTAAACAACCTCGAACATCGAAGTCGATATCAACAGTCCGGCGGTGGCACAATTCAAAATATGTCGAAGTGAAAATAGCTTTGACGGGAACACAATTAGTTTGTCCTAGCTGCACAATATTGTGGGTGATCAAATTAATTCCTCCAGAAACATATGTCTATTTACATTAGAGAGCATAGAACTATAAACAAATTGTAAATAATGAACAGCGAACACCAACATAAAGCCGACACCCATCTTAAAAAAATGTACCTGGCCCTGGACCCAATACAATGTGGCAATTTTTTTTTCTGACGCCGTGACGGCTTGTCTGTGAATCGGAGGGCAATATATGCAAAGGGAGCATATCATGTTTTATTAATATTTATGATTGTGTTAATAAAATAAAATTGGTCAAGGTATTTTGTCAGATTTGGACTCGGCGCCTAATAATCTATGAAAAACTATTTTATACTACACAAACATATATGCCGCCTCCAATCCCAGTCGGACTAATCAACATACACGTCGCTATATTAGTCAGTACCAACCAGATGCAGAAGAAACAATTAAACGAGATATGGAACTTCCCAACTGTGAAAATGACACAGAGATTGTAAATTGTATCATAAAGCAGATTGGAATTGATGCTGACATCGTACAGCAAGCTGTCAGAGTTCCTAGAGACAGATAAAAGGACAGCCCCCCACGCAAGATCGTAGTCTCGCTAACAACCAGATACTAGGTACTAGAAAAAAGTACTAGAAAAAATACCAGGTACTAGAAAAAGCAAGTTGGCTGAGAGAAAGAGGCAACAAATGGAAGAATGTGTATATAAACTCACACAAAACGCAGGAGGAAAAAGAGCAGGACAACAGGTTGCGCCAAGAAAGAAGAAGAAGACTGGAAAATGGAGAAAAGGACTTGATCATATACAAGGGAGAAATTACCACCAAACAAGCCCTACAACAAGAAACAGGGACTGATGTATCGGACATTCAGCCCCAAACAAGGAACCAAGGACAAGGCAACAGCAGGAGCAGGCCTCCCAAAGGGACGGGGGGGAGGGGGGAGGTCGAACGTAAGTCCTGTTCTCATTCTGTACATAGTATACACCCAAATACTAACAAACCTAACAACACAAACAGTTAAGAAAACTAACACTAAAACACATACTAACACTGTTTCTACTAACCAGCCCACCAAACCATCTCACAGTCCAACTACCCCGAACCCTAGGAGATATACCCCTGGGGAGAAGGGGGTGGGTGAGAGAGGATATGGCGGCAGAGGGAAAGGAAACACTACAGTGAAAGATACACTGAATTGTGCTCTGATAAATGCCAGAGGTTTGTGTAACAAGAAAGAAGAGATGGTCAATTATGTGTATGAAAACACACCCGATATGGTTTTCGTGACAGAATCCTGGGCAAACGAAAACACAATGGCAGGCATGCCCCTAAATTTTAATGTGCTTTCATTCTCCAGGAAGACCTCCACTATATATATATATATATATATATATATATATATATATATATATATATATATATATATATATATATATATATATATATATATATATATATATATATATATATATATATATATATATATATATATATATAAATGGAGTAGGGATTGGCAACTACTGTTCAACTTCACTAAATGCAAATGCCTGCACATTGGATACAACAACCCGAACTATGACTATTGTATGGGCGATGTACGTATAGAATCGATAAATATAGAAAAATACCTAGGTGTACACATTCATAAATCACTGAAAGTAAAAGAGCAAGTAAACTGTGCAGTCAAGAAAGCAAATTGAATACTAGGGACAATTCGTCAGACCTACACAGACAAAAGCAAACAAAACATCAAATACTTATACATAACCTTGGTCCGACCCATCATTGAAAACTGCCATCAGGCATGGTGCCCACATCTTCAGAAAGATATAGACAAATTAGAAAGTGTCTAGAGGACCACTAAGATGATCACTGGAATATCTAAGTTCCCATATTATCTGAGATTGCGAAAGTGAGGCCTCCTGTATATACAAGATAGGAGGAAAAGGGCTGATATGCTCGAAGTTTTCAATATTATTAATGGATTTATTGATATAGACACCAAGATAATATTCTAGCTAATTCATACCTCCCGTCCAGAAAGACACAACAAGTCAATAGTTCGAAAACACAGTCAACTAGACACACGCCATGTTCTTTTCACAGCGAGTAATCAAGCCATGTAATACCCTACAAAGCGATTGTGTCAATGCACTAACAATAAATAATTTCAAAACAAAATATAAAAATTACTGCCACAAGCACTGATTGGGAGGCTATATATGAGCCAGAAGGCTCCCTGCCCGAAACCCTTTCAAGGTATGATTCAAGGTACCATAATCCGACGTATTTACAAGACACACATACTATCAGGTTCGTATAGCGTGGTTAATTAAAAAATATCGGACTGCAACCCCTCTCAAGTCCTCCAACTGTACCCCCCCTTGGGGCTCTTATAAAACCTCCAAGTACACATCCTGAGACTTCCAACAGCGCCCCTTTTCGGCTCCCAAAAAACCTCCAACATAAAGAGGGCGGCCAGTGTTTTATAAGAAAAAAAAAATAAATATATAAATAAATATATATATATATATATAAATATATATATATATATATATATATATATATATATATATACAGTTGTGAACAATCGTAGCGGTGTGCGGCGGTCAGTCGTAGGCCAGTCGTAAGCTTACGATCATACGCGATTGGGCCACGACGGTTGAGATGCGTCGCAGCGTAGACAATTGGGCCTCGATTATGGTGTCAGGCTAAGGGCACTGAAGCTGCCAAACATTTACTGTGGAAGAGAAAGAGGAGATATGACAACTTCCCACCCATGCGCACAAATATTAGTCAAGATCAGCAAAGACGTCACTGCCTTTGATCGGCTACAAAAGCTGAAGAGGGATGGTGAGTTTTTTTAAATGTTGTTGCTGAAGCGGCGTTGAATGAAACTGTTCAATGTGTCATATTATGTTACTAATGATGGATATGATTCTGCTTCTGGCACACCTTTTCACACTTACACTGCATGCACACAAATACTCGAGGTGGAAGAAGCGCATGTTAACTTCTCGCGGATCCTACTTTGGAGCACGACAGTAAATTATGTTGTTGTGTGAACTGAAAAACTGCGCGCTTTGACACTATCACGTAAGCCGTGCATATTTTGTTTGTTCGTTTTATAATTGGGGGCTTGATGCTAGGCGAAGTCATCGGTTGCCGACGGCGATAGGTGCACGGTTTTGTTACCCGAACATGTCTAAAGGAAATGGTGGTTAATGACAGTTAAATATTCAGTTAACAAATTAATTCACAAAGCTAATTATTCCTTACCCATGTGTCCAATCATAATGAACTCATATACACACTCTTTAACACCCCTTATCCATTCCTTTATTTCATTTGGTCAAAATTATATATGACATCTACCATTAGTCTCATTAATGCCTAATGCCAGCATTCATGATATAATTGCCACTGGTTTTAATTTCAAAATCAAATTTATTGAGGGAGAGACCATGAAGTCCTCACTCGACTTGATATAAAGCGGTTGTACGTGTTCTAATTGGGCAATTTACTTTGCTCTACGTTGTCCCAGTTCATGCGGCTGCATAGATGAGCACCTGGCAATATACAGTGGTGTATAAAATACCTCTCGCGCAGTATCTACAGCGTGGCTAATTTCTTCCTCGAGATGTCGAGTTGGTGCTGGAAGGAGCAGACCTGCCAGGGGGTGGAGTGTAAGGTCTGCCAGGGGGTAGAGTGTAATATCTGCAAGGGGATGGAGTATAAGGTCTGCCAGGGGGTGGAGAGTAAGATATGCCAGGGGGTGGAGAGTAAGGTCAGCCAGGGGGACATTAAATTGTACTTTCAAATGTGATGTTTACTCGATAAGCACCCCGCCCCCTCAGGCATCCAAACACCTGCAGTGATACGCCTGCTAACAGCAGAAACTGCCGCATTTACGCGATGCACACCTGAGAGAAAACACAAGACACGAATAGTTGCTTGTCTATCTGCTGCTAAAATTAACACTACCGCTAGCCAAACATGATAAATAACAGCGATAAAATTGTTCAGACCGCAATTGTATATGCGTGTGCAAAACGATAAGGATGCGATATTAAATGCTGGCAGTTAATATGATGTAGTTAGTATGATATAGTTGCAATATGACGACCAACTTGATCGTGCGATACCACAAGATGCAACAACTGTAACCATAATAGCCACATCAAAGTTGTCGTTGCCCGCCTGCCAAACTACATGTATAGTATAGCACCGTAAATAAATAATCCCCATTCGCCGTCTCCTGTTATGTTCGGCAAAGTAATACACTGTTGTCATTGACACTTAGAGGGTAATTTTTAAGATCGATGCAAATAATTATTCCTTACGTGGGTCGTTTCACTTATGTAATGAAAAATAAATCTCCGTAAATTATCTAATGCGGCATCATGAATGCACCATATTGTGTCCCAATTCTGTTTTTTTTTCTATTTAAACGAGATTACTATTTGAATTTGATTGATGGTAGCTGGATATATTGACAGCATTAAATTTGTATTTAAACGTAATTACTCTTACATTGCAATAATTCCCCAGCAAGCAATGTTTAATATTCAAATAACAGTATATATTGCTGCATTTAAGCATTTACCATACTTTCGGTCGATGATATATCAGAACTGTCTGGAGAAACAAATTCCCAGATATTATAACGACAATGTTCTTACAAACCATGTCAATTAATTAAATGAGTTTCTTACCAAGAGGTATTTAAAGCAGTAAATATATATAATTTAAAATAATTATGCCTAAATGCAATAATTACACTGCAATCACTGTTCAGTAGTCCAATGCCAGTTTTGTTTTCTAAACTGCGTCATTTAATCACTTAAGTTATTTTAATGTTGGTGATCCTTCAAAACTTACTGCATCAATCGCATTATACAGAAACGTCAGAGACGGTTAACATAACACACTTTTTCAGGCCACTGATTTCATATGTAAACGTTTACCTTATAATGGAGATGGATGTTTCTACCACAGTGCCCGTTGATCAGATGAACCTTCCACCCTTCCAAGATTGTCCCCCTCCGATGAAGGGACACCATAACTGCATCTTTCTTTCAAAGTAAATAATAATAAATCAATGTCTATGACTTCAGCAATGCGAAATCATAAATCCAGCACATCGTGGTCTCGAACACCGTTTATTTTTGTGAACATTTAAATGAGATTTGTAGTTGCTTAGTTGGAAGTATGCACTGCATTAAACATATGTTTAAATATAATTACGATTAATGTTTTAATCATGTCAACGAAACGATTATATGAATGATATTGACATTTACTCAATATATGCATTGCGTAGAATATAAAAGTAAATCTAAATAATCTTAAATTACACTATTTATATTTATTAATCATAATATTGCGTGGTAGCTATGTGGTAATGCTTTGGACATTCGATAGAGGGGACGCGGGTTCGAAACCTCCTATTGCAGTTACGGAGTTGGGCAATTTCGTTCACCCAATTTTTTATTTCTGAAGATACAGCAAAACCCGCTCGTCCTTTCTATGTACAACCAACGTGTGGTGCAACATCCGTGGTGCAATAACCGTCAATTGTAGAGCGACTTATTGCAATAATGTGTCATGGTGTTTCGACTTAATGTGGTGGGCGTGACAGTTATTTATTTAAGTGAGGTGACCAAAACACAAAATGCAAGCCCATTGGTTATTCATCTGATATGGAGTCACGTGACATCGCATTTATAAAGGCGTTGCGCGCAAATTAAATTATTAACTGCGAAACAGCACAAACATACAGACGAGCAATATTCAGGTATGTGCCAATTTGTCGTTTTAACTAATTTTAATGCTATAATGTTATATTGTTTTTCTTACATTATCTCGTTTCTAAACACATTTACAATATTCAATTTGTTAATACATAGTATTACTGTTGGACAGTATGTATCAATATCATATAGATTGGAACTTTTTCTAACTGATTCCAATTGTATACTTTCGATAGCCTCACGTCGCCATCCAAGTAAACTTTCGCATTTACTTGAACTACATATCAGCATGTATACTATCGCATAGTTTGAGGCTGCGTTTTGTTTGTCCCACAGTTTCATTTGCATGTGGCATAATTTTTTTCTTGAAATTCCGCGGGTTTGGGGAACTGTTGTACGAAGGGTAGTTGGCAGATATGTAGGGTCTACGATATGCGTATTGGTTGCTCCGAGTAACGTAATATAAGTCAAACATCTGCATCAGTTCATCCTTACGAACGCATCGTGAAACCAATCCCTGCATAAAGAGTATATAAACAGTTGTGCAATGAACTTTCGCATAGCTCAAAGTGATGTATTATATATATATATATATATATAGACGCTGTTCTAAGTAGAAATACTTACGGACGGCTTTTCGCATTTCCGGATAAATCAGGTAGATGTTAATAGAAATGAAATATATATATATATATATATATATATATATATATATATATATATATATATATATATATATATATATATATATATATATATATACACACACACATGAAGATAAACAGTTATATATGTTTATTTAAGACACACAAATATGCGTAAAAGCTTACATGCATGTATGCACGCGTTCATGCATACATACATACATTCATACATGTATATATGCATACATACATACATACATACATACATATATATGCGTTCGCACACACACACACACACACACACACATACAAACGCACGCACGCACGCACGCACTCACGCTCACATACACTCGCACGCACACACACACACACACGCACACACAAACACACACGCATGCACGCACACACACACACGATACTACACGATACTCAATGTTGTTCGTCGTGTTTCGTAGGTGACAATTGCACAATTAAAATGACGAATGTACGTGGACTGCTGGTGTTGAGCCTAGTGTGCTTGCTGCTGTGTCAGGTAAAGTTGAAAGTATCATTCCATCTGTTTATAAATATGTAATTATACACATTTATGTTAAAGCATATGTGATTCAGTACCTGTTCAGTATATTTACCAGCTTGTTATGAGGATGTGCTACATTGTGGAATGCCTTGTAAAGCATTTGCGAGGATCGCAATATAACCAGTGTTCGCAACATGTGCGTATAATTTGTTCTTAAGCATATACTACATATTTTATATTAATACATTTTCAACAACGTGCACTGCGAGTGCTTGTGATATCACAGTGCATTTTCATTGTTTAGATGATGCCACTGAGTGAAGCTTACATTGGAAAAAGAAAGTAAGTTACATAAACGAAGTGAACCGATAAGCATCCGTCACACAGAAAATATATGTGACACTTGCAACACCCCATCATCAGCGATCATTAACGGAACCTGTCATGGTGTCGCATGATCACGTTGGTGGTCATATTGCAATTATTTCTGGTAAATTATGGGAATATCATATTAACTGCCAGCATTTAATATCGCTTCCGCATATTTCTATATCACAAACACGTTCTCCTCGTTTTGTCCACGCATATATAATTGTGGTCTGAATAATTGTATTGTTGTTGTTTATTTGTGTCTTTTGTTCTCCTTCAGGTGTGATTTGCCTGGATGCAACCCTTTCTGCTGTCATCCCAAGTCATATTGCCACATAACCTGCAGGTGTGGTGGGCGGTACGGTTTGATATCTCCAGTAAGCATCACATTTGAACGTACTGCTTAATAAGTCATTACAGTTTTTATAAGGATTACATTTTTTTTATTATATTTTTATATTTCGTTTCATTGGATGTTCCGATCATATCGTGTTTGGAACCACCTATGTTTAGTAGATTGCTAGGGGACACCATAGTCCGCCTTTGTCCGTCATATATGAATCTCATTATTTATTCTGTGATAATAACTTTATATTTATATAGCGCAATTTCCTTCAGTTAAATGCGCAACTACATATACTTTATTCACGTTGTCTCCCACCCTTCCATCCTCCTCCTCCTCCACTCCATCCCTTCCTCTCTCACTCTCTCCCCCTCTCTCATCCCATCCTATCTCCTCCCTCCTTCTCTTCTTCTGTCCCTTCTTCCGTACCTCGTACCAGGTGTAATCAATTCAAAATTGACGTTTATTTATCATATGACGATACTGAAAGTTGCCAAATTGGGCAAAGAGCCGAAATATAATTTGGCAAATTATATTGATCAAATTGTCACATTCACTCTCTTCAAACGGTATAGTTTTTTTATACAAAGTCACACGTTTTATTTCAGCCACTGAAGTGTTTGTGAGCTCCACCACTCCCTCCGTTCCTCCATCCCAGGTCTTGCCGATTCACAATTGATGTGTATTTGTCATATGCCGATATTGAAACTTGCCACATTGGGCAAAGTACCGACATTTAATTGTGCAGATACTCTTTCTAAAATTGTATAATTCTTTCTCTTCACATGGTATTGTTTTATTTATAGAAAGTCGCATTTTATATTTCAGCCAATCGATTGTTGAGTGAGCTCCAGCGGTGATTCCGTCTCAAGGCTGCCGCAGACTGCATGACCCCTGTCTTAGAGCGACCGTGGAGTACATGAAAGCGCCGTGTATTTCGTACGACGAAACATCGTACAGCTACTACTAATACCGTATAGCTGAGTCGAAGACACCGCTACTAATTAATATTATTCTAGCCAATATAACTACACAGGAATAAAAGTTGTGATTGTATTTTGAAATGATACATGTGTCCATTGTTAACATATGTTTCTATTTATATTAAAGTTTCTTTCAGTGACTATTGTTCGTGTTTCTTTAGAAACATTCACCTGTTTGTACTGAATGCAGCACTTATTAAGCAGAATACGTACACAGGGTGCTGGGCTTGCACAACCGACATTAGACACTCACCGAAGGTTTTGCAGACAAGCTCGCATTGTTTGTTGACATTACTTGTACATTGACGCAAAGCGTTTTATTTCCATGTGTAGTTTACTATTGAACAACATGCATGATCCATGGCAATACATTTTAATAATACAATATTTAGTAACATAAGCTGGATAGCCTATCGCTTTTAAAAGTATTAAAAAATGTTGCCGCTAAAGTCACATACATAATAGTGTAATCAGTTTCTGTGTTAAAACAATTGATGCAAGTAGTGGTTAAGGGGTTTTCAATGAGCAACAGTGGTGGTAACTAAAAGTAGACACTAGGAAAAACCCACATATCGCTGACGTAGCGGTTAATTGGGGAAAACCCACCTATCGCTAACGTGACGGTTATTTAGGGAAAACCCACATATCGCTGACGTGGCGGTTATTGAGTACGGTATCAATGAATGAGAGAGCTAATCAATCAGGGTTCAGAACGTTATCGGTGAATGGTGTAAATAGCTGTGATTCGTCGGTTATAGTTTCATAAAAGTTATGCGTATGAGTTTCATAAAAATCGTGGATTATTAATGAGGTGAGGAGGATGAATGGCTCGTGTGTCCATCTGCTTGCCGCCGAAACGCGGGTATCTTAAAAACGGAACAAACCCAGTCGGTCGTGTGCACACATACAATCATCTTTTAATTACATAACAATACATATACTATCAGCTGGTAAGTATTACCACTACATCGAAACAATAAATAAGCTATGCTGTATTACAGTTTACCATATCTCAAGGTCTTAACCCAATCAAACACGCGACAATCGTTAGCGACTAAATCACTACCAAATGTATTGACGGAAGCGTTCATCGGTATGCCGTTACATCGAAGCAGCAACTAATCAATGCAGAATTGTCCACACACGTTAGTTAGAGGACTCTGAAGTCTCTTGGCATTGTGACTCCACTCGGAACAATGTTCGTTCAGGAACACGCGAAATGCGTCGTGTAGCGGTGGTAGTCCGTACGAGTAGAAATATTCACCGCGTCTGTCGGCATCCACGTAGAGAGCGATCCAATGTTGACCGGGTTTATCGCCGTCGTGCGTATTGCATACGAAAGCGAACGGGAAAGCATCGATCATCGTAGGCAGTCCGTCTTTGGGTACGACGTCGCGAACGATGCACTCGCTGTTTTTATGCCATTGTAATCGGTGACTTGGATGGTACGACGCGGCGATTGATGTGACATTTTGATGGATGTGTGTGTTTAGAAGGAAGGGCCACTGTACAGCATCGTTTAATAACATTATATTATACAATATTGCCATCTCAACTGAGACGTTGTTTGTTGGAAATGTGGTGCAAATTAACCTTGTTATATGAATGAACCAAACTACAACGCATTCCGCTTAACGAAATCACGGATCGCACAATCAGTCGTTTAATAGAATCAAAATTGCTGGGACAGAAACATTTCCTATTGGCGTTGTGTTAAAATGCACAGCTTAACGTTTGCTTTACGTCCGGGCCTATTAGATTCACATACACGAAACATATGCATTTTTATCTTTGTAACACGAAATAACAGGGTTTTTTTTATATTAAAAAACTATGGCTTTTTGACTATAAATCAATGTTAGTCCTCGTGAGATTGACGTAACTACTTTGCGATGTTCTTTTTGATAAGATAATTTGTAAGTCGATAATATCAATTAAATATATTGTCGCAACTCCTCAATTCGAATTTTTGGTAGCCTCATGTCAAATTGTTTTAAGGAAAAATCAAACCCAGTATCCACACCAACATGCCAGCTAATTTATCCAAATGTTGTATGTATTTTTTGTTTGTGAAATCATCAGAAAAACTATTAAATTACTGAATGTTTGGTGTAGCATTAGTTGAAATGCTAATTGGTGAAATTTCGTAATTCTATCATGTGATCAGCGAGATTATGGAAGGCATCGGCGTTGGCAATCACAGAGTTTATCATTTTGGATATCCACTATTTTGAACCTTACCAGATCTAACGACTAAAGTTATTGTGCTGACTTTAACAAAATGCATTTAAAAGAAATCGATTGCTATTGCCAATAAATCGAAACTATTCACACGCTACACAGTTGGACATCGACGAACAGTAGTTTTTTGATGATGTCAGAATGTTATATAACATATACATGTAAAGAAGAAGATAACTTAGTTACAATCAAAGAGGTTAGAAAACGGTTACATATAGTAAATTTTAACAAAATCAAGTATACCATCAAATAATACTGTTATATTTTAATAAAGTAATACTTATACGACACCGTGACACATGGCATTGCAACATATCTTTGCGAGCAGTCACCTTGTATTTGACATCTGTATATATATTTCATAACCTGTATGTTACAAAAACTTGAGCCGATGAAAAGTTAGAGGGCTTTTAATTGTTTTTTTATGACACGGGCGAGTAGAAATGTTTTGTAGGGGGTAGCGAAACTGGC